>JANAVB010023999.1:18181824-18261824 GCA_029216955.1 Iris pallida | reverse complement strand
AAAGCTGATCAACCCCAGGGTAGAAGTAACAAGGGGGGCGACATGGTCTTAGCTACCTCCAAGAAATCAAGAAATACATGCTCTATAGAAGGAACGACGATGACCACCCGGTCAGCCGTAAAACTTGCCAAAACCCCCTTCCTAGTAACTTAAATGCTTAACATCCTCTCATGGAATGTTAGAGGCCTCGCGAACAAATCCACTTTGAAAAGACTTATCAGTCTCAAGAAAACTAACAGAATCGATATTCTTGTTATCATCTAACGTAAAATCCTTCCTAACAAACTCAGGTCCATCCAGATGCAGCTTGGCTTCACCTTGGCCATCGTCGGATGTCATGACATCTAGATTCTTTTTGGGGCCGATGTTAAGAGCGGCATCATCCACGACACAAGACGGGCCCTCTCATGTTGGGTGGAACATCTAACCCTCCATTCCCGCTCCGTCTTGTCTGTCGTCCATGGCAGTTGCGACATCCCTGAACGGAGACAGATGTGGAAGGTCCTTATACGCATCCACCAAAACCATAATAATCTTCTTTGGCTCTGCGTTGGCGATTTCAACGCTATTAATTGTAGAGAGGAGAAGTCAGAAGGTCGTCCCCCTACCCCGGCAGCCACTCATGACTTCACCAGCTTCATTTTCCACGTTCACTTGTCTACCCTCCAATACACCGGCAACGCCTTTACCTAGTGCAATATCCAAGAAGGTGCCCATAGACAATACTCTCGGCTTGATCGTGCCCTCATCAACCCGAAGTGGCTGGATTTGGAGATCATCTCCAATCTCTCGCACCTTAACACTACTGAGTCGGACCACTCCCCTCTCCTCCTAGAGATTAGTAGAAAATCGAACCAAATCAAAAAAAGCGTATGCTTTTTCGACTTTTGGATCCACCACCACCAGTTCAAGAATATTGTAGCTACTGCTTAGAGTGGCATGGAAACCCTTCTGCCCCTTGCCCGTGTCGCGAACAAACTCAGAGACACCTAGAAAGCCCTCACTGTTTGGAGTAAGGAAGCATTCGGGAATATTTTTCAGGCGGTTCGAACGGCTGTGGATGACGTTACCTACACGGAGGGTCTCTTCGCCAGCAACAGATCTCCGGCAGCTCGTGCCTTCCTGAATCTCACCAGAGCACTGCTAAAATTTTGCATTAAAATCGAGACAAATTCTGGAAACATAAAGCTAGGCTGAAATGGGATAGCGATGGAGACAAAAATACTAGCTATTTCCACTCATGCGTCAAGGGGTGCAGACAGAAGCTCAACCTCCACCAGATCACAATTGAGAATGGGGACATTATCAAAGATCAAAGGGGTATCCAACTGGCGGCCGCAGATATTTATTCTCTGTTGTTTACCAAAGTTGGTATTACCAAAGACGAGGATTGCCTAGCGACGATCCCCCACTTGATTGATGACAGAGACAACATCCAGATGGAGCTTATCCCTTCTGAACAGGAAGTTAGAGATGTTGTGTCAGACATTGATCATCGCATTTTTCCAAGAAGCAGGTACCCCAGATCGATTTCCTGCGCTAACCTAATTCTTATCCCCAAACAGGACAATTCAGAGACCTTCAAAGACTTCCACCCTATAAGCTTGTGTAACTTCACCAACAAAATCACCTCCAACTGGCGGCCGCAGATATTTATCCCGTCGTCAACAGAAGCACGGTCTACTTGTCGCTCCAGCAGCACAGCAGTACTTAGTCCTCACCAGAGGCATAGGAAGAATGCATCCATCCAAATTGGTTTGTTTAAAGCGCCTGTTGCAGAAACGATTGAGATTAAATCATGATTGATATCATATCAGATTGATTTAAATCTTAAACGAGGATCAATTAGACTCCAAATCTAGGATAAAATCCTAAGATTTACTCGACTGTATCCGAACAAGCAAATTGGCATACGCCATGTGTCACCTCCTTCGGTTATATTGACAACCACCAGAGATCTTGATTGAGGGAAATCTCGATGTCCGCCACATGTTAGCGCCGTAGAAGCCTGCACCGTACAATGACGACAGATTCTTTCATATCTCAGGAACCCTAATGCACATCACATATGTGCTCGGCTCTTTATAAATAGAAGGAGTTCTCCTTCAACTAAAAGGGATCGACAACCTTCATCTAAGGAGGAACAATCCACCGACCAACCAACAAAAGAACAACCCCCTCCAAGGGATCTTCTCCTCCAGACAGCCTCTTGATCGGTGATCCCAGAGTTCCATTAAAGGCACCAGAGAGCCAGAGCAAGGTTGATTCGTCGTTAGATCGTTAATGGAGTAAAAGAGCCGCTACAGTGCTCGATCTCTACCGTCACACTTTTCCAGAAATTTTTTCTCTTTGTACTTAGAATATCCTGTTTTGGACTACTTCTTTGTACACAGATACCTTATACGTTCAATAAAGCAAAAAGTTCGTTCAACCTTTTGTTGTGTTGAACAAAATGGTGACTCTGCTAGGGAATACCTTCTCCTCTAGCGAGAAGGCGGTGACGCAATCTGATGACAACTTACTGGGATCTTCCCAAGACATGCTGGTCGTATGCTTCGACCAGCAAGCTTTTGACGATCTCCTCTTTGATGAAAAGTCGAAGACTTCGAAACGGTTAGTACAACCGAAGAAGACTCGATGTGTCTGGAGGCCTAAGGCAGCTGCAGCTAGCAGCACGATGGTAGGAAATATATCTCAGGACCCCCTCAACACCGAAGACACAGAGAAGATTCTGGCTGCTACAACCATATCCCCTTGCCCGATTTTCGTCCTAGAAAAGCATGGCGAGGAAGACGGTGGTTCTATAGTTGATCTGACGAAGGCACGATGCTAAAGAAAGTGCACACCGGTCCAACCCCTCACGATGGGAGCATTACCGGTAAGAAGATTTGTCTTCGACAGAATCGCTTTTCCTTCAGGCGAGCCTTCGGTGGACTCTGAATACTACTTACCCGCTGGGGGTTGTAGGAAGAGATCCCAGGTGGTTCGTGCTTCATGCAATAAGCACACGACACCTATGGCAGACCAGAGGCCCACGTTGCGAGCGAAGAATCCACGGCTCCGAGAGCCAAGCCAGGGGTACGTCCTACGGAGAGGGAGCGACGTGAGCAGCGTTCACGTAGAAGCGACAGGAGGCTTTCCTGCCAGACCCGCTTTGACCGTACTTGCGTGCGGCTTCCCTGCAAGTACAGTAGGGGTGCCATGGCAAAAGATTCGACCCTTTTCTAAGCAGAAGAAGAATCTGTGGCGCAGGTCGTACCTAAATCAAGGCACTCTTGCACATAGATTACCATCAACTGCTGCTGCCAGCAGACGGCCGCACCATCATCGAGCCGACGTTCCGTCTTTCAGAGACTTCACTCCACGTCGACCCCACGCCAGAGGCTTAACAGGGGGTCGATGAGCCATAGAGAAGACGAACCCCACATCGTCACGTGCTACACGGTACAGGGTTCTAGAGCTTTCAAGAAGACCTCCCAGAATCCTTCCATATCGGTCGCTAAACCGAAGAGGAGACGAAGAGCAGCAAAGCTAAGGTACCCAATGCAGGTGTGTTCTAAGGTACTCGTTCCAGATCTGCATTGGGTGCCACTGGGGGTAGCCTGCCTCCTACCTTGCACGACAACCATGTGTTCCGATCTGAGGAGGAGCAATTTGACACGGATGCCTCTATCGGCGCAGCCAGTCACCAGACTTGGGGTAGCAAACCTACTGAGTCCGAGGAAGATCACAATCATACGGTGTATCCTCAAGACGGCGAGGCTCAGGCGTCTGAGCCAGAAAGCGAAGGATCCACGGCACCCTCGACTCATCCTCACACTTGGTCCGTGTTCATGGCCGATGGCAACGAGGAAGACAACAACGAAGCACTCAAACATATCAAAGCCCTCGAGACAAAGTTAGATACGCTGACGGATACCATGATGACTCTGTCCTCGATCACAATATGCCTCAAGAGCAATATAGCCCCCGCTCACTCTACACCTGCGCTTGATCCGCCAACCAATGACGGATCCAGCAGGTTGCCTGCCGCCCACCTGGCAGGACACTCCTCGTCTACTCTATCGACTACAGGTTCTGCAATGCCGGCCGAGATACAATAAGCCATCAAAGAGCTGTATGCTCATCATGATGCAAAGGAGAAGCAAGCAGCACTCCAGAAGATAGGTATCCGACAGCTATACCCTGCCGAGTGGGACAACGTCGTCTACCCTTCCAAATACAATCTGCGAATGCTTACACCTTACGAAGGGAAGGGGTCTCCTCGACAATACTTGAGGTAGTTTGCCTCGGTAACTGGGCACCTGCCAAAGGATGACGCCCTTCTATCCAACATATTCATAGGAGCCCTGCAGGGGGTAGCCTATAAATGTTTCTGTAGTCTTTCGGACGATTGTATATCATCATTTGAAGACCTGAAGACTTTGTTCGTGGATCAATTCTACGAAGGAGGGATGGACATGACGATGTCGACCCTCATGGAGATTAACCAGAGGGAGAAGGAGCCTGTTCGTGCATACATCGAGCGCTTCTGCCAGACAACCCTCAGATTACTGCCCGACATGCTAGAGCCCATGCTTATGGACTCACGCCGCAAGAACATGCTACCCGCAATCAAATTGTGGCACAGTGTACCCTGCACGGAGTATACTCCTTTCATTACAGAGGCAGACGCTGTACAAAGGAAAGCCCAGGACGCGCAGCTCCTGGGGCTACACTTTCCTGTAACTGAAGACAAGGGGAGACGCTCGTCCAGCAGCAACCCCAAAGACGGAAAAGGCAAGCAGGCCATGACCATCAACATCTCCAAAGGTTCAGCATCCGTGAACCCCAAGTCCGTGGAAATGCAGAGGCCGAAGGAGACTTACTCCTTCAATGACGAAGATACACTAGAGCTCTTCGAGATGCTTACGAAGAGTGACAAACTGTCCATCCCGGCACCCAGGCATCCTGATGAAGTGGAAAAGGTGGACCGTCCCAAGTACTGCCATTACCACCAGTACGTCCACCACTCAACACAATATTGCTATGTGTTGAAAAGGCAAATCCAATGACTCATCAACGCTTATGTCATATCGTTGGATTATGAAGAGATGACAGTCACGGCCAATATGGTTACTCTCTAGTCTGAGAGTTGTCCAGCCACAGAGGCACAAGAGGATGTCATCCATGTCCCAGAGGAAGCAGTGGAAGTAGCCAACCCTCTACCAGAATCGAACGACGAGCAAGGGCGCACCCCGTACTCTGATACCAGTACCGGCCAGGACTTCGAGAAGATGCTATCCGCCAACATGGTTTCTCAAAACCCTCCAGTCGAGGACAAAGACCAAATATTCGAGTATTCCGAAGACGAACCCTGGGCCAGCGCTTAGGATCCCAGTGGGAGTGGCATTTTGAGCAACGTGAACCCCCTACAGAAGATAAAGTCGTCTAGGTCGAATTAGGGGATAAGGCCTCACCTAAGCCCATCTTTATCAGCAAAAGTCTAACAGAAGATGATAAGTAGTCTCTAATACAGCTCATCTGCGAATATATCGACGTCTTCACCTGGAGCTATAATGATATGCCAGGTCTAAACCCGCAAGTGGCCATGCATCTGTAACGCCCTAGTCCCAAAATACTTAGGACTAAGTACGTAGACATGCCAGCTGCACACATACAAAGTATACCCCAATATATAAAAACTTTGTATGTATACAAAAGCTGTGAATTGCAGTAAACAAGAACTAATCTCATCCACAAATAAAGTATATATTAAAATCAACTTACAAATGTCATTCGTACAAGACGTTGGGCGGAGACAAATCCACTACCAACTAATCAAAGAGAAGAAATACATAATGAAGGAATTGTCGAGTGAAACAAATGACGATCCAAGAACAACCATCTCGAAGGAAGAGAGTAAACCATGGCCTTGGCTAGAGCACCTGCGAAACATCATAAAGACACACACCTGAAGAGATCACCAGGTCCTCAGAGGGACGTAACAAGATACAGGAAGAACATGCCATGAATACTGAATATAAAATATGCCATAAAGTCACAAAGTAAAAAAAAAAGTGACATAACATCAATAAATATGCAATTTCTAAGAATAAAAATACAGACTAAATTATAAACAGTAAAAATGGCAATGTATCTTGCCTGGTGTGACGCTCGATATGGTGCGATGCTCCGACAAGTTTCGATTTGTCCGATTGTCATGGACGATGTGAAGGGTACAAATTTTGCGAGAAATATGAAAGTATAATTAATTAGTATAAGGACAATCTACACTAGGAGGGAATTGGATTTGGAAGAAGGAATTTGTAGTAACGATAATTCTACTATTTTTAGAGAATATTTATAATACTTGAAAAAAGTAGTTTATTACCTGAAAATATTTTAAATAAAGATATACTTGAAAATAAAATAAAATCTGCTTTTCGACTAAACTCTAAGTCGCCAAAATATGATCTCTAGGTAAAAAATTTAGGTAAAAAAAATATACTTAGAAGTGTCAACAATTTTTTTTCTTGAACTAAACTTTAAGTTGTCAAAATACGCATCGAAGCTATATATATTAAAATTAACATAAAACATTGTAACAATATATTTGGTTAAACAATATGAAATCCTTTGTATGCCAGACCCAATATTATATTTTTGTTATAAATAGTTTTGAGGCAAAATCCTTTGTCGCCTTGGATGTCCTGGGCCAAGATTGGCCCTGCAAGTAGGACAGAGCAACGGTTCGGTTCGGTCCAAACCGAATTGTTCACATGAAAATCGAATAAACCGATAACCGAAATTAGCAAAACCGAGAAACGAACCGTATTATAAAAAATTAATTCGAATTGAACCAACTTCGGTCGGTTCAATTTTTAGTCGGTTCGGTTCAATGGACCCTGGTGGGCCGGGTCTTCTAAAACCAAATTGGATACACAAATAACAGTAAAAGTACAACAAAATAACATTAAAGAAATTATTTGCAGCATTTTCAAAATACTGGAGCAGTTGTAACACATCCAAAATTATCAAATTATATTATTACACCAGCATACAATATTTTTTTTTCAAAATTTTGATATTACACATCAATTTACAACAAAGCCGCCATTGTCCAAATTACATATCAATTAACAACCAACCATTGTCCAAAAGTTGAATAACCAAAAGAAACAAAATTCTTGCCTTGTGCAAATTCTTCTTGGTGGAAGTTCTAACTTCCAGTGCAATCAATCTATCAAAAAACAAGAAGTAAAATTTATTTAACACAAGACAAAAAGAAAATAAAAATGGAAGTCATTTATCAGACTTCAAGAATGGCACCATGTATCATACTTCAAATTTGTCACGAAGCTTTTCTTATCAATAATCATCTCAGAAATATTGGAGCAATGCACACCCATATCAGTTTAGAAGACAATTAATAAAGAAACCAAACCTAGTTGCCTAAGTATCAAATGCCAACAACTTTGGCTATTGGAACGGTTAAGACTCAAGATTGCATCACATAATCACTAAAAAAGAGGGACAAATCACTGTAGTAAAAGCAAAATCATCACTGCCAAATCTTATCAAAAAAATTAGTAACATTTCAGAATACTAAACGAATCATCATCTCACCACTGCTTGCAACAAGTGCTCGCCACTGACTGCATCGAGTGCCTCGCCACTGGCCATATCGAGTGCCTTTCCACTATACAACATAATTGTTATGACCCGTACCCACTTTTTGGGATACGAGTACGTAGCCAAGTCCAGCCTATGTCGCAACAACGACGGTAGTATGTTGTCTAGACCTCAATGTCAATCTCAATAAAATAATTCATATCTAATTGCTCATTTAACTATTTTATTTATATATCTAATAATACATAAAAGTGACATTCGAAAACAAATCTGCTAAATGTTTAAATAAAAGAACTATTTAATCTAGAATCTACGGTCGGCCTCCAAGGTCTATATCTCCCCCGTATAGTCCATAACGTAAAAGTAGTAAGCATGCCAAGTCACCTGCAATGATCCAGTCAGAAAAGAAGCAAAGTACAACCATATTGCATTTATGTAACTTAACAAAATAAAGCTAGACAATATAGATTGTAACGCCCCAGTACCAAAATATGTAAGATTAGGTGATCGTATATATGCCAGCTACGTATCGTAAGGACTCCAGCCCAGCTCGAGTACGTATAAGCTATTTTGTTGTTCTAAATCAACTACATCTCAATCTACTGAATACTGATAACAATGTTGAATCAAGTGCACTAAGGCTGATCAGACTGTATAAACTGATTCTAGAATAGATAAATGTATTAGAGTGGATCTCCAATAAGACTTATATCATGAACAAGCTAGAATAAAAAATAAATCTTATAAAAGACTAGGCTATAATAAAAACTATCAAATACTGGACAAAATATAAATAAGGAAGAGAACGATAATAACAACAACTATATATACATGAAGTCTTGGTGTTGCAACCATCATCTATCAATGTATCATACCTTCATCTAATAGATGGAGAGATAACCAGGTCCTCAAGGGACTAGTAAGACACATAATATACATGCCTACAGTACAGTAATAATATACATGAAAAGACAGGAATAACAAGTACAAAAAAAAAATTATATATAGAAGAACTCTATAGATGGTGACATGTCATAAGAATATAATATTAATCATGGCTATAGGTACATGTGATAATACCTATAGCCCGGCAAGACACTAACAGTCCTATAACAGGTTCTCTACTGCAGCCCGGCGAGGCACTAACAATAGAGTGGTATAGCCACACCTAATAAAACACTCTCGCCAAAGGTATTAGGAAGTCAAGTCTATCTAGGCATGTCCAAGTCAAGTATGGGTCAAGACATATCAAGTAAACATGGTACATGACAACACAATAGTAGCAAGATCTGTACAAGAAAAACAATGATAACTAGAATAAAGATAATAACTCACGTGCACGTATACTGAGAAAATGACAGTGATAATAAGAAAATAACAGTAAAATGAATCAGAGGAAGCATGTAATCAAATTAGACTGAAAAGTACAACAATATAATAAGTGCAAGTAAATACTGTAAAGTTCGATAAGGTGTACTTGTCTGGTATAGAATCGGCCACCTAAATAAGCAACTCGTCAATCAATGAGGCACGAAAGTTTAACTTTCATACATGTCTCCGGATGTTGAAATATACATCACCAACGTGTTTGGCATAAGAAGAATGTCTAATTTTGACTACCCATAAGTCCAATTCTGGATGAACAAAAGTATAATTTTGGATCAAAACAGTATCTGCTGTTGGACCAGTTTTGCACCAAAAAGCGTGCCATAACCTTTGGTCTCTAAATTCGACAAATTATATACCTATGAGTTCAATTTTTTGATATGAACCCAATGTTATGTCCAGATTTAGATTTTGGTGAGCCGTACACAAAATCGTCCATTCAGTCGGATCGTAGGCCTGCCAAAATAGCGTTCCGATCGACCTTCTCAGAATTGGACCAAACTTGGATCACAGGACCAAAAAAGTGATATGAGTCCAGTGGCGCAAGTTTCGTCGTGAGGTGAAGAATGTGCACAAAGTAATTAGGATTTTGCGAAAGGGCCGATACGATGTACCTCGACCGATACTCCTCGAATTCGTCCTGCACATGCAACCAATTCGAGTTTTGTCAAAGCCCACATGTCTGCAACATCCGTACGCACCTTTCTATGCTCACGGGTTATGGTCAAGTCGTCCAAATTTTTGGGACAGACCCCGTATCAGGAAAATTTTAGAGTTTTGAAAACAGAATTCCTAAATTTTTCTTGATTTCTGAAAATAGATAACTCACCCTATATTTGATGAAACAGAAACTACAAGAAGGGTTTCAGTGTCGATTAGGTTGTCTACAATGCTGTTTAGGTGGTTTTCCAAGATTTACGATATCCTGATTGCCAATCGGCTTCCAACTTGGGATTTCGGGATAATTTCTAAATCCAGAAAAATTAATTTTTTTTTCGATTTTGGAACTCGATTTTCGTCGCACATAATGAGAATGAACAAACTACTTGAAGAAAATCCTAGACGGTTAGGTTGTCTACAAACTAGGGGAAATGGCTCACAAAATGAGTAAACAAGCAGGAAAAGTGTGCGAAGTTGTGTCGATCGCTGCAACCTATTGTGCATGCTGTTACTGCCAGTGGCCTTTGCTGCTGCCGTCGGCCGACTCCGACGGTCCCCGGAGGCTAGAGCGGTGCACAGACTGTCGTGCGGTGGCACGGGGCATAGGGGGTTGTGAGGGTGGCACTGGGCGTAAGTAGGGTTAGGGTTTTGCTTCACTTTTTCTACCTATATATAGCCATGATTGCTGCTATATATTACTTTGAGTCAGGTATTAGAGGATTTCCCATCTCGCATTATATTGAATATATCGCAAGAATTGATAGGGTTTATATATATATATATATATATATATATATATATATATATATATATATATATATATATTATTTTTTTTGGAAACGAACCATTTTATTCAAGAAGGCTGAACCTTTACAAGTATACCATAAGGCGCAAAACGTCGATGCCTGTACACGTATACTGACAAAAGAAGAAGCAAACTAGAAACAAAACGGCTAAGCCTAGGAAAGGAGAGAGGTCCAGAAGTCCTCCTGGCCATGCTTACAGAGGGGTCTTCGTTTGTTGCATTGACGAATGGTCTCCCAAATTAGTTGGTCTGTGCTGTACTGATGGCCTTCGTATCTCGCCTTGTTCATGTTATTCCAGATGACCCTCGTGGCGGCCGCAATGACGTTTTAGTAGCCATGGGATGCTGAATCCCAGGTGGCCATAAGATGGAGAAAGTTGTTGCCTCCATGAGATAATCTGCAACGCTGGGAAAGAGCAATGCAGACCTTGACCGGTAGGCCCCGCTGACTAAGAATGTGGTTGGCTGTTTCCGATTGACGCTAAGAGCAGCATGTGCACGCTGAGGTGAGGCTGAACCCAATGGTGTTGAGATTATCGTCGGTGGGGAGGATATTACGTAGGGCTCTACAGATAAGAAAAGACCACTTTTTGGGGATACACGTCTGCCAGAATGAAGTAATGGTAGGGGGCGGGACCGCGTTGCCCAGAATAACGCTTCTAGCAGACTTAACCGAGAAGGCACCAGCACTGTCGGGCGACCATACGAGCTTATCTGTATCTGTTCCGATCTTCAACCCGCTGCGACGAATGTGATCGGTCGCTTCGGACCCAGCCCAAGACCTGACTTTGTTCCAAATCCAAGTGTTATTTGGAGGGTCCTATAGGTCCTTGATAGTGCTGTTCCTAGGAGCCTCCGGAGTTGGAGGAAGCAAGTAATCCTAGACATAATGAGAATGAACAAACTACTTGAAGAAAATCCTAGACGGTTAGGTTGTCTACAAACTAGGGGAAATGGCTCACAAAATGAGTAAACAAGGAGGAAAAAAATAGTGTACGAAGTTGTGTCGATCGCTGCAACCTATTGTGCATGCTGTTACTGCCAGTGGCCTTTGCTGCTGCCGTCGGCCGACTCCGACGGTCCCCGGAGGCTAGAGCGGTGCACAGACTGTCGTGCGGTGGCACGGGGCATAGGGGGTTGTGCGGGTGGCACTGGGCGTAAGTAGGGTTAGGGTTTTGCTTTACTTTTTCTACCTATATATAGCCATGATTGCTGCTATATATTACTCTGAGTCGGGTATTAGAGGATTTCCCATCTCGCGTTATATTGAATATATCGCAAGAATTGATAGGGTTTATATATATATATATATATATATATATATATATATATATATATATATATATATATATATATTTATATATATATATATTATTTTTTTTGGAAACGAACCATTTTATTCAAGAAGGCTGAACCTTTACAAGTATACCATAAGGCGCAAAATGTCGATGCCTGTACACGTATACTGACAAAAGAAGAAGCAAACTAGAAACAAAATGGCTAAGCCTAGGAAAGGAGAGAGGTCCAGAAGTCCTCCTGGCCATGCTTACAGAGGGGTCTTCATTTGTTGCATTGATGAATGGTCTCCCAAATTAGTTGGTCTGCGCTGTACTGATGGCCTTCGTATCTCGCCTTGTTCATGTTATTCCAGATGACCCGCATGGCGGCCGCAACGACGTTTTAGTAGCCATGGGATGCTGAATCCCAGGTGGCCATAAGATGGAGAAAGTTGTCGCCTCCATGAGATAATCTGTAACGCTGGGAAAGAGCAATGCAGACCTTGACCGGTAGGTCCCGCTGACTAAGAATGTGGTTGGCTGTTTCCGATTGACGCTAAGAGCAGCATACGCATGCTGAGGTAAGGCTGAACCCAATGGTGTTGAGATTATCGTCGGTAGGGAGGATATTACGTAGGGCTCTCCAGATGAGAAAAGACCACTTTTTGGGGATACATGTCTGCCAGAATGAGGCAATGGTAGGGGGCGGGACCGCGTTGCCCAGAATAATGCTTCTAGCAGACTTAACCGAGAAGGCGCCAGCACCGTCGGGCGACCATACGAGCTTATCTGTATCTGTTCCGATCTTCAACCCGCTGCGACGAATATGATCGGTCGCTTCGGACCCAGCCCAAGACCTGACTTTGTTCCAATTCCAGGTGTTATTTGGAGGGTCCTATAGGTCCTTGATAGTGCTGTTCCTAGGAGCCTTCGGAGTTGGAGGAAGCAAGTAATCGCCGACCCAGCGCTCCAGGAATGGTGATGCTTCCCCGATGCCCACCTTAAGGCAGATCACTGGTTCGGCGAGGGTCCGCCCATGAAGGATGCGTCGCCATGCCGCGGAGGATCTGCAGTTAGCGTTAGCCGTGGACGGGTGGATATGCTTGAAGTATCTGGCCTTCATGAACCTGGACCATAAGTTCGTACTGGTGCGAAGCGTCCACCACAATTTTATTGAGAAGGCGTTAACAATATAGGAAAGTTTGGAAAAACCCAGACCCTCCTCTCCAGTGGGACGAGCCATGGTGTGCCAACTGGCCCAATGGTGCTTTTCGTGGCCGCCGCTGTGACCCCAGAGAAAATTACTAAAGATGCTCTCGATGTAGAAGAGAACTTTCTTGGAAGGAGAGCACGCAGACAGGGTGTAGATGGAAATGGAGGTGAGGACATGATTGATGAGGATGATCTTGTCTCCTGGGGATAGGGTGGAATTGTGCCAACCCTCGAGCTTCTTTCCGATGTGGTTGGTCAGGTTTTCGAAGATCCCGATGTTGGATTTCCCGTATATGAGGGGGCACCCGAGGTAGAAAAATAGGGGGTGCTTAACGGGGAATGATGTGGTGGTCGATATGCTAGTCGCTTGCTCTCTCTTGATCTTGTGGTGGATATAGATAACACTCTTTTCTGGGTTGATCTTCTGCCCGGAGCACCTTTCGTATATTTAGAGCATATTGTGGACGACTTCCACCGATCCTGCATCTCCGGATGAGAATATAAGGATATCGTCAGCGAAGGCCAGATGGGTGATGATCAGGCAGCCGCTAGCCATATGGTAGTACTGGAAGTTGGGGGTGTTGGTCATCGTATTAAGGTTTCTGCTCAACGCATCCGCTATGGTGATGAAAATGGTGGAGGATAGTGGATCCCCTTGCCTGACCCCGTGAGTGGATTTAAAGAACCCGTCCGCCTACCCATTAATAACCATGGAGAACCACGAGTTGCTGATCGATCTCCACACCACGTTGGTCCAGGTTTCGGAGAAACCGAAGGCTCTAAAGACCTAGATCATAAGTTGCCAATCGAGTCTGTCATAGGCTTTCTCTATGTCTAACTTGATAGCAATGTTGCCCCCTCTTGCTGGGAATTTCATGCAGGTGACTAACTCTTGTGCCAACATAATATTGTCTTGGATATTTATCCCCCGAACGAAGCCACTCTGCTCCTCCGAGATGATCTTAGGGAGAAGGCCTGCCATACGGGAGGCGATGATCTTGGATATGATCTTGTTGGTAAAGGTACTGTTTGCCATTGATTATAAAAGAACAGAACAATTATATGGGAGGACTGGACTTTTACTTCATAATACAAACTCGCTCGTACAAAGAAAGCCTAGGGACGAAAACCTAGGTACAGCAATCTAAGTACAATTGTTTAATTTTTCTGGGGGGTGACGGTAGAGGCTCGGGAAAGCGACGGCAGCTCTGCCTTACTTCTTGGACGATCAGACGTAGCCTTGGCTCTGATGAAGAAATGCTCTCAGGATGGGAAGACTCTTCTGTGCGCGCCTTTGTCTCTTTGTGTGTCCAGCCGGGTGGAGAGGATCTCTTTTGCAAGGGAATGGAACCTTGCTATATTTTTTTTTCGGGATCCGATTCTTCTGTAAGGGAATGACACCTTGCTATTTATAGGAGTGGGGTGTGATCATTAGGGTTTATAATAATTGTCTCTTGAAAAGTCGGCGGCCAATAATCGGGACCATTGATCTTGATTGCATCACATCTGGGCAGTTAATTCTTGATTGCGCCAAATCCGTATGGGCAATTAATGTTGATTGCAATGAATCTTCATAATTTATCATGACAAGCTCGGATCTCCTGCCATGTGTCCAATTTGCTAAATTACAATAAATCTGATTTGATCTGTGTAATTATAGTGATTGTACTAAATCTGGTTGTTATGATTTGCGAGCAGCCATAATTCCGAGGGGATAAGACAGCCACATGTCTCAACTATCGCGAGGACCGCCACGTGTCTAAACCATCATGAGCGGGGCGTCTGGCAGAGCCGCATGAGTGCGGTCTAAGTGAACCGCATACGGGTGCCCCCCACAATCCTAGCCGTATGAAGGTAGCCGCCGTATGGGAGTAGCAGCTTCGTGAAGGAGGCGGCCGCATGAAGGAGACAGCCGCATGAAGGAGGCAACCGCATGAAGTGGGCAGCCGCATGAAGGACGCAGCCGTATGAAGTGGGCAGCCGCATGAAGAAAACAGCCGCATGAAGCGGATAGCCGCATGAAGGAAACAGTCGCATGAAGGAAGCAGCCGCATGAGGTGGGCAGCCGCTTGAAGGAAGCAGGCGCATGAGGCGGGCAGCCGCATGGGGGTAGCAGCCGCATAAAGTTGGACAGCCGCATGAGGCGGGCAGCCGCATAGGGGTGCTTGGGACTTGGCGGATCCTGCCAGAAAGATTTTTTTCTTTTCCCAAGGAGCACGCCATCATCATTTCAGCTTTTATGTCAGAGCTGTCATTCATTGTGTCAGAGCTGTCATTCATTGCGTCAGAGCTATCGTCAGAGCAATTAATTGGGAGGCGGCTTTATGGCCAGCTGTAGAAGCGGACAGCGTATGGCTACATGTCTTTGCCTGAGCCGCATGGAGCTGTTGGGGAGTCTCGAGCGGCATAAAGTTCTGAAGGATTCCTGAGCCGCATGAGGCTCCCTCTGTTTGGAGCCGCATGGACTTTTCTTGTCCTTTTTCATGCTTCTACAAGACCCCCTTCAAAGTTTTCAATTTGAAAAATTAAAATACTTTGAATAAGAAGCATGGCTATATATAAGCTCTTCTGGCCGCATAGGGTATTCTAGTCGCATGGACTTCTTAGCCGCATAGGATGTTCTGGTCGCATGGACTTCTTAGCCGCATAGCCTTCCTAGCCGCATGACCTTCCTAGCCGCATGGGTCATTTCTGGCCGCATAGACTGTCTGGCCGCATATGCTCTCTGCCACATCTTCTTGCCACGTATGCATCTCATTTATTGCCCTTGATTTGCTTCGGATTTAAATCCGCCTTTTAGGGCAGGATCCCAAGGGTCGGTCCGGATTTGCTTCGGATTTGCCTCGATGACTGAAGAGTCAGTTTTGCAGTACGTGGATCGAAGCATCCTTCCATTTCTGCCTATAAATAAGAGCATCTTTTGGGTAGAGAGGCTTCTTTACTTTCTTCTGCCTTCAACTCTTCTTGTCCTAAATTGTTGTCTTCGCCTTCCTTCATTAATCGACAATGGCCCCCAAGTCTTCCAAGGTTGCGACTGCGGCAAAGGGTAAGAGAGTGGCTTCTTCGTCAGCCACGGCGCCTGAAGTCCATCCCGACGTTCACCCCGCCATTGCTGGTAAGGGTCTGGGAAGATCGTATACTTCGAAACCCTAACAAAGACGGCTCTGTTGCATACTTTATGCACAAGCCTTTAATGATCTGTTCAAGTTGTATGGGCCGCATGTATGTCCCATGTCCGAGCCACATAGGGTATACCCCATGTCCGAGCCGCATGGGAGTTGTCTAGTGGCCGCGTAAACACTTCACAAACTGAACCGCATAATGACCCTTCGAACAGAGCCGCATAAGTCCCTCTGAATCGAGCCGCATGAAGCCCTATCAAACAGGACCGCATAAGTTCGTCTGAATTGGGCCGCATAAGGTTGTGCTGAATCGAGCCGCATGAGCTCCTCTGAAATGAGCCGTATAATGCTCAGCTAAGTAGAACTGCATAAGCTCACGCTAAACGGAGCCGCATAAGCTTACGCTAATCAGTGCCTCATAAGCTCATGTTTGAACAGAGCCGCATGAGCTTTTTTAAAACAGAACCGCATAAGCTCGTCTTTAAACAGAGCCGCATAAGCTCGTCTTAAACTAGAGCCGCATAAGCTCATCTTTAAATAGAGCCGCATAAGCTCGTCTTTAAATAGAGTCGTATAAGCTCATGTAAGCCAAAGCACTCAGTAGTTTCATTTTAGCCATCTTTTGATTTGTTTCTTTCTTTCCTTCTTCAGTGAATCTGCCAGTGAATGCTGCTGGAGAACTTCTGGTAGGGCGCGCCCAATCTGCTATAGGCTATAGGTATGATCATATAGTCGAGTATATGACGAACCAACTCCCAAAAGAGCCTTTGGAGAGGCTGAATGCTATCAAGAAGCAGTCCTTTCACTTCCTCTGCGCCATGATAAACTCGGAGCAATTGGAGAGGGAATACTTGAAGCGTGCGTTCCTCTTTGGGGATGCTTTGTCTGTGAAGAAAACCTGGGCGCTGGATATATCCGAGAGCTGGGACTTTACTCTTGACGAGGTGGAGATCCATATCCCTCCGATAGAGCGTCATTTTCCTCTGTTCTGGTTCAATATGCTACCACTAGACAGAAAGATGGTAGACTCCTTGACTCCCAGCAAGTCGGGGATGTTTGTGGGAAACATCCATTACAATAGGAATTTGGGGTCAGCATATCCGGAAAGGGAACCGGTCAGTCGGTACGTGATGGGACTTGCTCCGGGTACCTTCATAAATGTAACGGGTCCCAATTTCACGTTTACCAAAGTTGATACCTTCTTGAACCAGCTTGCTCGGAAAGGATCTTATTCCGTCGGCCGGTTGGCGTTAGTGAACTGGATAAACCCTATCCCTACGTGGGCCAACTTGACCACGTGGATTCTACGAAAGTATGAGGATTTTCTGCGTGAGATCGGCCTCTACCACGCCATTCGGGGCACCTGTCATGGTCTACCCATAAATAAACTGTTGTTCATGGCTCTCCTAGAGATGTACAGCCGGAGGACGGGCACCTTCTTCACGCCCGGAGGGGAGCTGGGACTTGCTCTCCACGAGATGTACGTTGTCTCCAAGCTGCCCTGGGGGGGAAGAGGTCTTTGAAGTGTACACTCCTACGAGTGAAGAGCTCGAGGATTTGGATCGACAGTTTCCGAGCTTTGTTGCCGTGTATCGGGAATTGTTATGTCACCACAGTGCTTGTCATCAGACGGCTATCAAGAAAGATGGTAGCTCGGAAGGGAGCACTCCTCACACCACCACCTGGATCACATACCTTTTCACACTCGGCACCTCAGGCCGGGTTTCTTCTCGAGATCCTCAGACTCATGAGGAGGTACAACACTTGGTGTCAACTGCCAAGAGATTGAGGTCCACGGGCGACACCTTTGGGAGTAAGACCGACTCCTTTAGTTATTTTTATCATGGTACTCAGCGACTGTCGGAGAAGGCACTCCTTGCAGGATTTCTGATGGTATGGCTACAGAACTGCATAGTCTCCGGAGGGGCGGGTTCTATTGAGAGGATCAGTTGCCACTTTATCATTCCTGCCGTAAAGCTGGTTTTTAGGGTCAAATTGGCCCTTCTTCCGGCCATAGTGTGCAGCATACACCACGACTTTCGTGCCTTTTCATCCAAGGTCATCGCCCGTGACACGACGATGGATTTTGAGCACGTAGAGCTGCCATACCATTATCTAATAGGGTGGCTGTTAATGTACTGTCGGTCTTTGATGAGGCATGGAGCAGAAGATAGCGTTACGGCTGATGACACTTCCATTTTCCGATTCCACCATCAGCCCTGGGAGTACAGCACCATGCTAGCCTGTCGGAGAGTGCTGGCGAGAGTGGATGGATACGACTTTTTTGTGTCTGTTCCTCGTTTTACCAGTGAAGAAGTGAGGAGCGTTCATGTTAATGGTACCGAACCTCCTCTCCTTTTGCCCGAGAAACTGCTCCTTTGGTTGCGCAACATCCGTCCAGCGCACCTAGTATATCGTAACCGCAACAATGTCTACCTGGAGCCCTACTTGCCCAACAGGTTCTCCCGCCAATTTGGGTATAGCTAGCTGTTTTTTGACAGCCCCAGCTCTTGCCTGGGCTTTGAAGGTAGCGTCCTGGATGGTATCAGGGCATGGCATTATTATGACACGGTTCATACCCGAACCACCTTTTTAGTTCCTGATGGTAAGGTGTCAGGAGAGATTTTGTATATAGCAGCCCTATACCATGTTACAGCGAGCAAGCCTCCCGTTAATTTTGACCCGAGTACCAGTTTTATTGTGGGTACTGGCTTGGCAGAAAAGTCCTAGGGGTCTAAGAAGAGAAAGAGGAAGGCGAACACAGTTCCCATGCCTGACTCGGAGTCCACCACTGCGGACGAAGAGAATGATAAGCATGAGGCAGATAACTCTTCCCTTCCGGTAGAAGATGTTGGGGCGGATCAGCCGTCTGTTATGTCAGATGAGATGGTGGCGGATCAGCCACCTGTCGTACCAAATAACATGGTGGTGGATCAGCCGCCTGTTGCACCTGGTCCTGTACGGAAACGTAGCAGGCAAATCTCCCCTGTTGGCGGTATTCCTTACTCCCGGAAACGGGCTGCGACCAGACGTCGCAAGCTAACTATAAAGGAGAGAAGCAAGGACGTCGACCCCGCTTCGGAGGTAAATAGAGTTACTACCATCTTTATTCAGTTCTTCCTTTCTCCTGAACTTTGACCTTAATCATTTTCCTTTCCTCTCATAGGCGTCAGAAGAAGAGGAATCTCGAGAACCGGCCACTGTTTCTGAAGTCGATCCGGCCCTGAACACTTTGATCAATGACATGTGTGCCGGGATTATTTTTGTCGGGGCTCTCTCGATTGCGGCTGAGGGATCTCACGTTGCTGAGGTCGCGACTCGATACGACGGGGGCTCCGATGAACCTGTCCCCGAAACTGCTGAATTATATCAAGGTGACGTTGATCCAGTCGTACCTCCTTCCGGGGCGGTTGGGGCAGAAGAGCCAGCTGAATTTAGCTTGGGGTTACAGGTAAGGGGACTATGGCGGTTGTGAGCGAGCCTCAGCCTCCACAACCCTCCCCTGGTAAGATAAACCAAAATTTGACTAGTGAGGAGGCCCATTCGCTCTATCATCACATCCTTCATGTTATGCTGATTGATGGTTTCTCTGGCCATACAGGTCCTACCTCTTCACTACCAGTGACGGATATTGTCGAGGAAGGCTCTACCAGCGGGAATCTGGTGGGAGGGAGTGTGCCCCCTCCTTATATCGAGGGGCCTCCCGCTGGCTCAAGTTCGGGAGATCGGGCGGCGATGCAACCAGGGCAGGGGGCAATGGTCCATGCCTCCTCCTCTGCTCATGTGGCTTCGAAGGTTGACCTCTCCGCCTTGCCTAGTATCCAGGTTCTACGAGCTGCGGAGGAGGAGTTAGCTACTATTCATGCGTCTTTTCGTTCAGAATTTGCTTCCCCGGTGGCAGCGGTGGCAGGTTCTGGCGTATCTCCTTCGACACTGCAAGCTATACTTTCTCTGACACCGTCCTCTACGAAAGTTCTGGATGAGGCGTCACAGGATATAGTTGACAGTTTCTACTGCCACTTGAAGAGAGGGGTGGAAGCTGCTGTTGAGCGGGGGACCCCCTTTGCTTTGGCCCGACAATGTGCCCGAGGCCAAATTGATATTCTTAAAGCCCTCCCTGGTGGGACAGGGATAGCTGCGCTTCTGGAACCCAAATTGTTAGAGGCTGATTAGCTTGTGGCCCAGTTTCAAGTGCTGAGGCAAGCTGATCTGTCTGCAGCAATAGATCAGGAGTGGGGCTTCCTTACCACTGTCCTGGAGAAGGTAAGGGCCACACGAGATAAGTCCAAGCCGGCTATAGTGAAGGACCTCGGTGACCTATCTCTTCAATATGATCGACTGAGCCACAGGAGCGAGGATTGCATAGCTCGGGAAGCGGCCGCCTCTTGCAAAATAATTGATACACGGGAGCAGATCCTTGAACTCCAGAGGAAGCTGGCCTTATTGGAGTCTGAGCTTGAAGCTTCCCGCGCGGACAAAGAGCTGATCGTTCAGGAGGCCGACAAGGTCTCCCGAGCTTCTGCTAGCCTGGAGCGTGCTTTGGAGAAGCTCGAGGATGGTTGGCGGGCTCATGCGCACCTAGAAGACGCGGAGCGATTGGCCCAGGAGGCCGACCGTAGGGCCAAGCAGGGGTTCGAGCGGTCGACTGTCTTACTGAGAGACCGTCTCATGGAGTTATGTATCGCCGAACCATAGTCGGCTTTTTTTCTTCTTCTTTCATTTTCTTTTTTTTCTTTCTTGAGAGGGGCGTCGTCCCCAGAACCTGTAGTACTTTTGACTTTCAAATAAAAGAGTGTGCTTTATTCTACCCTTTATTTGTAGTACTTATTGTGTTTGTGGTATTGTAGTATTTACCCTACTGGGGAACCGTTTGTGGACTTGTTATCCTGGGTATACCTTGGTTTTAGGTACAGGTAACAAGTTGATAAGGATGCTTGGAACAATTCCACAGTAAGGTGTCTATAGACGTTCCTGGTATCGGGAGAGAGAATGCCATGGGACAGCTGGGCCCCCGGGGCATGATGAGAAGTGAGGGACATGTACTAGGAAACTTAGTACAACATTTGTGGTCAACAATGGACATTTGTGGTCAACAGAGGACATTTGTGGGCCTATTATCCTTGGCGTACCCTGGAGGTTTTTTTTAGTACGGATAATAAGTCGAGAGAACCAACATACTTACTCAGAGGTAATGAGGACGTGGTAAATATGAGGGTTTCTTCGATGGAGCCTTCCCACTCAGAGGTAATGAGGACATGGCAGGAGTGGGCTCCATGAAGGGAACATAGAACAACTCAGAGGTAATGAGGACATGGAAGTTCTATGTGAGGAGGCGGTTTGTTTTTGGTGGAAGTGAAAACAACTCAGAGGTAACATCGACGTGGTTGTTTTGGAAAATCTGTGGATCTGTTACCCTTTTTGTGTACTGAAAGTGCGGGTATTGGATCATGAGGAGGGAGCTCCTTTAGGAAGAAAGTTCAGAGGTATAATCATACATGACTTACTACCTAAAAGACGCAATATAGATTCATCTGTAGTGACCAGAGTGTAAGTTCAGCAGTACCTGTGGGTACATAACCCGATAATCTGGGAGATTTAGAGTCGGTATGTGAGTTCAGTGGTACGAGAGGGTACATGACTCGTCATTCTGGAAGATTTGTAGTCGGGATGTGAGTTCAGCGGTACCAGCGGGTACGTAACTCATCACTTTGGCAGATTTGAAGGCGGGATGTGAGTTCAGCGGTACCAGCGGGTACGTAACTCATCACTTTGGCAGATTTGAAGGCGGGATGTGAGTTCAGCGGTACCAGTGGGTACGTAACTCATCACTTTGGCAGTTTTGAAGGCGGGATGTGAGTTCAGCGGTACCAGCGGGTACGTAACTCAATACCCTAGCAGATGTCATTTCAGACATAATACTTCTTTAGGAACTTGCCGTTGATAGGCAACATGAGCAAGTCTCAATTTTGTTTTGCGAGGCGGTAAGCTCCATTGGAGAATACAGTATCGATAATGAACGGGCCTTCCCACTTTGGCTAGAACTTGCCGGCGATTTTGTGAGTCATAACCATCGGCCTCCGAACTGCCAGAACGAGGTCACCCACTTGGAATGTTCTGATTTTAACCTTCTTGTTGAAGGCTCCGGAGATACGTGCCTGGTATAGCTCGATTCGTTGTTGAGCTAATAGGCGCTTCTCATCTAGGGCCTCCAACTCTTGTAGTCGACAATGGTGATTATCATCTGTCGTCAATCTGTATGTGAGAGCGACACGAAGTGAGGGGATTTGAGTCTCTAGTGGGAGAATTGCCTCGCTTCCGTATACCATAGAGAATGGTGTATTTCCGGTGGCAGTTCGTATAGTAGTACGGTACGCCCATAAGCATTCGCCGAGCTTTTCATTCCAGTCGTGTTTGTTTGATGACACGAACTTCTTGAGAAGCTTGATGATTGTTTTGTTGAATGCTTCAGCCAGACCATTAGCCGTCGGGTTGTATGGTGTTGAAGCAACATTCTGGATTCGGTGTTTGTCGCAAAACCGATAGAAGGCGTGGCTTGCGAACTGCGGACCATTATCGTGGATGATCCTTCAGGGCAGTCCAAAGCGATAGATGACGTGATGCTTGAAGAAGCTGATCACGTTTGAAGTCTTCACTTCTGCCAGCGGAACAGCCTCCGCCCATTTGGAGAAGTAATCTGTGATTGCGAGTATGAAACGATATCCTCTGGACGAAGGTGGAGTGATCGGACCAATAATGTCCATTTTCCATGCTTCGAAGGGCCAGGATGCCACCGTCGGATGTAGAAAATTGGATGGCTGGTGGATGAAATCTGCGTGGACTTGACAGGCTTTGCATTTTTGTGTATAGTCTATTGCATCTGCAACCATTGTTGGCCAGTAGTAGCCCATTCGGCGAAGGCGATCTTGTAGTTTCGGGCCAAGCTGATGGGCCCCACAGATGCCATCATGAGCTTCATGCACGGCTTCTTTGGCTTCTATATTTGACAGACATCGAAGCAGTAATCCATCGTATGATCGCCGATATAGCATTTTCGTCTCTGTATCGTAGAAGAATCTGAGGGAACGTTTTCTGATAGAAGTGGCTTCCTTCGGATTCTCTGGCAGGATGTCATAGACTACGAAGTCAATGAATGGTTGTCTCCAGTCTGGTGCTTCGTCGACGGTCAGCGTGGAGTAACTCTCAACACATTGAACATTATTCCTGGGACAGACCAACTCACGGCCTATGATGTCAACCAGATGATGAGCATGATTCGAAACTGCTAAGGAAGCGGCAAGGCCTGCTAGGGCATCGGCTTCAATGTTCTGGAGCCTGGGAACGTGCTCTATAAAGAACCCCTCCAGGGACGAGATGATGTCATCTGCTATTTGGTGATAGGGGATCATATCTTCATGATGAACTTCGTATGAACCCCGGATCTGATTGACGATTAGCTGCGAATCATCGTATGCTTCAAGGTACTCTACCCCCAGCTCTTTTGCAAGTCGAAGGCCGATGACCAAAGCGTTGTACTCGTCTACGTTGTTTGAACAGGGGTCCGTGAGGGAATAAGCTCGATTGATCACCAACCCGGTGGGAGAAATCAGCACTACTCCGACTCCAGCGACAATGTTGCCCTTGGGCCCGGTTCTAGAAGTGCCGTCAAAGAACATTCGCCATATGGTATCACTGGAGGCCACATTTGAATTAGCGACCTCGTCTGGAATCTCTTCGTCTATTTTGGTTGACTCCGAACCTGGATGGGCTGCTAAAAAGTCTGCCAGAGCTTGACCTTTAACAGCCTTTTGCGGGACAAAGATCATGTGGTAGGGGGACAGTAATATCGCCCAGGTAGTGAGACGAGAGCTGAGTGCACCTGGTTTAGTCATGAGGACCCTGAGGGGGTTGACTCTTGATATGACATAGATAGTTTGTCCCTTGACGTAGTGTCGCGTCTTCTGAATGGCGAAAACTAGAGCAAGGCACTCTTTCTCTACGGTAGTGTATCGATGCTCCGGCCCTATCATCATTCGGCTGAGGTAATATATAGCCTGTTCGTGACCTGCTTCGTTGTTTTGTGCTAGCGGAGCCCCGAGAGAATGTTTTATTGCTCGTACATAGAGAAGGAATGGCCTTCCAACAACCGGGGCCACCAGGACTGGAGGGTTCGTCAGATATTCTTTGATGCTGTCGAAGGCTCGCTGGCATTCTTTATCCCATACAAATGAAATGCCCTTCTTCATGAGGTGGGTGAAAGGCTGACATCGTCCGGAGAGGTTGGAGATAAACCTCCTGATGTATGCTAGCCTCTCTTGAAGGCCTCGAAGTTTTTAGAGATTTCTCGGGGGACCCATCTCCATGATTGCCTTCGTCTTCTCAGGGTCTACGTGGATACCCTGGGAGGTAATGATGAAACCCAAGAACTTCCCGCTGAATACGCCTAAGAAGGATTTTGTGGGATTCATTTTCAAATTGTGCGCTCGTATCAGGTCGAACACTGTCCTCAGATCATGCAGATGATCTTCCTTAGAGCGACTTTTGACGGCGATGTTGTCGACGTAGCATTCCACTGTCTTGCACAAGTGGTCTCTAAAAATGATGCTTATAGCTCTTTGATAGGTGGTGCCAGCGTTCTTTAATCCGAAAGGCATGACTGTGTAGCAATATATGCCAATTGGTGTTCGGAATGATGTATGCTTTTCGTCATCAGGGAACATCTTAATTTGGTTGTACCCCGAGAAACCATCCATGAATGACATACGCTCAAAGCCGCAGGTGTTTTCGATCATGATGTCTATGATAGGGAGAGAAAACTCATCTTTAGGATACGCCTCATTCAGATTGCGAAAGTCGATACAGATTCGAATCTTTCCACTTTTCTTGAGGACTGGTACTATGTTGGCGACCCAATCAGGATACTGTTCCTCACGGATGAAGCCGCTGGCTATCAGTTTGTTGACCTCAGCTTCAATGGCATTCATGACGTCGGAACGGAACTGTCGCTACTGTTGCTTGACCGGGTTTGCGTCTGGACGGATGTTGAGCTTGTGAAGTGCAATCTCGGGGTTCAGTCCTGGCAAATCTTCGTAGCTCCAGGCGAATACGTCGGTGTATTCTCTGACAAGTTGTAGTAGTGATTCTCGCTCTTCGTCTGTCAAATTCTTGCTGACGAAGATGGGTTTTAGAGAGGACTCATTACTGAGATCGACTTGTACAACCTCATCCTCGATGGGAGGCTCTCTTTGTTCGAACCGCTTCTCC
The DNA here is from genome assembly GCA_029216955.1 of Iris pallida. Classification (NCBI taxonomy): domain Eukaryota; kingdom Viridiplantae; phylum Streptophyta; class Magnoliopsida; order Asparagales; family Iridaceae; genus Iris; species Iris pallida. The sequence continues at coordinate 18,236,487 of JANAVB010023999.1, read as the reverse complement.
CACTGCGCATCTAGTTGTTGTGCCCATGGCTCTAGCTCAAGAAGTTCGGGAATGTCTTCATCTTCTTCGTAGGCATCGGCAAATGCCATATTAACGGACCAGACTTGCCTGAGCATGTCCCCGATGCTGACATCTGAATCGAAAGTGGGTGATACGGTTGAGTATGAGTGCCAGTCGCATTCTTCGTCAGAGCTTTCAGGTGTCGTTGCAGGTGTGACATAACCTAGCCCACATCTGGTTTTGTTGTAGTAGTATCGTAGTTTCCCAGCCGGGATCGGTGATTGTAAGGGTAATCGCCGTCCAGTGCCATAGTTCAAGCCTGGTGTAGTTTCCAGATCATATCCTTGTTTTTGTATAAGGTACTTGGATTGGGAACTATACAGATAAAGGGGCAATCTTCCGGTGTCGGGTTCGAGATCAACTTCTTCTACCCTAAAGGGTTGTGGGTCATTCTTCCGGCCAAAAATGATTGGATGATCCTCTCCCTCAATTATGCGGTAAGCGTCTTCCACTAGAGTTAGTTGGTTTGCGGTGTAGACATTTGTTACCTGTGTGTGCAGGTGAGTGCCTATGTCGTGTTCCATAGCATACATTGTACAAAGCTTATTAAGCTCGAGATAATTCAACGATAGCCCTTTATTGATAAAGTAAGATATCTTTTCCAGTAGGATTACATCATCTGCGGATGGTACATCAGTATAAGCAGCCACATACTTGGCCAGTTCTGACTCTTCTTCAGCTACCCCTTGTGTAAATGAGGACTGAGAGGATGACTTGGGTAGCTTGATTATCAGGGGCTCCATAGGTGAAGCAGAACGTAGAGTCATTGGCGTACTAGCTACCTCCAGTTTAGTGCTCGGTGCTGGGCGGGGAGTTGTTGGCTGGCTAGCAGTCCCTGGCTTAGTGCTCGGTTGCCGATTCATTCTGGGAAGACGAATTGTCATTGACTTGACAGAGGGATTGAGCTCTTCTGTTTATTGCTGGCTAGCTTTAGACAGCCTGATTGTCAGTGGCTCTGTCGTGGGTTTTGGAGCTTGGCCAGACCTTGGCAGTCAGATCATCATCTGTTCTTCCTGTATAGAGCCTTACGCAGAGTGGCTGTAAGGGGCACAGTTATGCCAGGTTTGCGGGCTTGGAGGTGGATCGTCAGAGGTTCTTCTGATCCAGTTGCTGCCTCGGTTTGAGCTTGAGTATCTCCTTCGACAAGATGCTTTTTCAATTTCTCGTACAAGCATGAATCTAATTAGTAGGATTCGACCCCTTTAAAGGGATCGATGTCAGCAAATTCTGTCCTCACGAGGCCGTGCTTGTCGACGTACTTGAAGCACTGGTGCAGTGTGGAAGGCACGATCATGTAATCGTGTATCCAAGGACGCCCCGGGAGAATATTGTAGGAAGTGTCCACATCTATGACATAACAGGTCACTTCTGACTGAAGGTCGCCGATTTGGCACTTCAGGCGAATCTTTCCGATCGGGTAGCTCCTGCCCAAATTGAAACCGCTGATGGCGGTACTTGTCGGCGTCAGGCGATGCATTGGGATGCGCAGATGGTGTAGTAAGCTTTTTGGGATCATGCTTATGGAAGAACCGGGATCAATATGCATCCGATCTACCTTGATATCGCCAATGTACCCAGTATAATACAGAGGGCGATCGTGCAGGTTAGTCTTGATGAGCGTATCTTGCAGAGTGAAGACAATGTTTGGCATTGACCCTATACAAGCGCTGTCCTGGAGATCTGTAGGCGAGCTTTCCCCAGTGAGATTGGACTGAGCTAGATATGCGTCGGCATTCTGGAGTGCCTCGCTTAGTGCGGCACGAACATCCTTGGAGAGTCTCAGGAGTTCGTATAGCGATAATTTGGCCGGTGTGTTGGCCAATTGTGCCAAGATGTCAAAGTTGTACGGCCTCTCCAACCCATGAGGCGTCTTCCTTCGGAGCGGTTTGTCGAAGCGAGTCTCCTTCGGCCTAGGCTTGTCGGTCGTCGAAGGCTGCGAAGGTCCGGGAGCATCAGCGGCTGTCGGCTGATGGTCTTCAGCTGAGTTACCCGGTGGCGGTTGGCTTTGTGCGCCGGAGCGGGTAACAACAGCAGTAGCTTTTTCGACCTCTGTCGAGATCGTACGGCATGATTTGACTTTTTCATTCTTCTTCTTGCTGGTGGAGGGAGGTGCGGACTGAGTCACCTCAGGTACCAAGTTCGGATGGACCCACATGATCTCCTCCCGTGATGTGGTCAGGGGCACTAGACCAGCAGCTTGGTCTCGAGGAGGTGGAAGGTTAGCGACCTTCATCTTTGCTCTGGGGACGGGTACTACTCCATCTTGAGTCTTTGTCGGAGGGAAGCTACGAAATTGTACTGACACATGTTGGCTGCTACGGTCACCTCTTCGAAATCAATGGCCAGGGCCTTAGAATCGATGAGATGTTGGATGTATCGCTTCAACTGGTAGCAGTCTTGTATAGCATGGTGAACATAGCGATGGTAATGGCAGTACTTGGGACTCTCCATATCTGTAGGACGAGGCTCACGCCTGGGAGAAGGGAGCTGAATTCGTCCTTCTTGGATGAGCATGTCTAAGATGGGTTTAACATGGCCATCCTCGAAGGAGTAGGTCATCTGAGGCCACTGCTTTTCTGTCGGCTTTGATTCAGGCTTTGGGGCTGTGTCGGCCACCATAGCCTGCTTGCCCTTGTTGTCTCGGTTGCTGGAGGAATTACCACCGTTGTTGTTGTTGACGTTAGGGCATTTGCCCTTATCTTTCCCTTCCAAGATGTGTAATCCCAGTTGGCGGGCTTTCTTCACCTTGTCTTCTGCGCTAGTGGCACTGATGATGAACGTCTTCCAATCCTTGAATTAACTTTCGCCCATCTAGAGGCTGATTGTGGGAAGCAGTCTCTTTTGGAAAATTTCAATCAAGGAGGAATCAGGGTTACCGGAAGGCAGCTTCATCGCGGTTTGGCGAAACCGCTCGATATAGTTTTTTGTCAGCTCCTTTTCTCCCTGAACAACGTCCATGAGGGTGGACATTGTCACGTCTTGTCCTACTTCGTAGAACCTCTGTAGGAACATACGTTTGAAACCGGTGAAGGAGTGGATGCAATTGTCCGGCAAGTTGCGGTAACCAGTCGAAGGCGACCCCTTCCAATGCTCCAATAAACAGCCGCGTAAGGATGGCATCGTCATGAGGCAGATGGTTGGTTGTGACTTCGAAGTAGGTGATGTACCTGCTTGCAGATGTCTTCCTATCATATGGATTGATGTGGAATGGTTTATACTTTGGTGGGAAGGGAACATCTCTCCACGCAGCAGGATACGGTTGTCGTATCCTGAGATCTTGGCAGGTTTTTCGAGCTTGGAATATGGCCCGGAGCTCCTGGACCTCTCTTCTTGCTTCCCTGGCCTCGTCTGCAGCGGTGGGAGCTGATATTTCAGGAGGACTATCGCCTGGGTTTGGTGCAGCTGAGTTCGAGTCCGCATTGACCGCAGGACCCAAGCTTGTTTGGCCAGGCGTCCTTCCTTGCAGAGTTGGAAGGGCCGCTTTAATCTCGTCCACGAACTTGACCAATGCATGTATTATGGCCTCCAGAGTGTCGATGCGTTGGCGATCACTGGGACCCTCTTGGTTGCTGTCCGTCATAAATACCGTCCTTATATGAGGAGAGATGGAAGGAACGGTAGAAGACGTGCCCTCTGAGTCGTACCCCTGTACAGAGAAGTCGTCAGGGTATATAGGAATTTTCTCCTCTGGTTCGGACTCAGAAAGAGTGGTACCCCCAGCTTCAGAGCTTGCCTCGTCTTGAGAATTGTGGACGTCCTCGAGGACGTCGGGATCTGCTGCATCTGTTGGGTGAACCATTTCCTCCGGATTATCTTCTTGGAACACCGGGTTGTTGTGGATATTTGGAGGAATGCAACCCCCGGCTCTAGTATCTCCCAGAGATGTGGACGACGAGTCTCCAAGTGTGGCAGATTTCGTCTTTGAGCGGGTACCTTGGTAAACTCCTCCTGTAACGGTGGTAGACAACCGTTTAGAAGAAAGTTTCTTGGTTACGTCGGTTGAAATTTTCGGGCTGGAGACATTTGTTTTCTTTCCTCTACCGCTGCCAGGAATCTTTAGAGCAGAATTGCAAGAGGCGACGAGAAGCGCCTCGTCTTCTGAGCTTGGGTATTACAGCCTTTGGAAGACGGACCGTCGGTCTTTTTGTACTGCTGCCTTGTTGCAGCAGCAGTTGATAATGACTTGGGTGCATTGATGTCCTTGACAGGACTCTCTGCACATCAAATCTTTGTCTCTTTTCTTGCGGTTGTGAAGAATCACGTTGCTCAAGTCAGCTGCTTTGTGGGCTTGGGAGTCCTGAGCACATGAGTGTGTTGACCTCCTGCCTGTTCCCTGACGTGGGGGTAGCGCGAGTACTTGCCCCTGATCCTTATTGGGAGATTCTAGATAACTATCCCGTTCGTTGGCCGTCGGGGGCTGGACACGGGTAGTTCTGTACAACTTTCCATCAGGGGCCCACGTAATAGTCAGCGGGACGCCCTGATAGTCAGAAGTTGGGACAACCGACTGAGCTCGTCGAGCCCGTGCTATCCGAGACTTCTTCCTTCTAGCACCTGAGAGTGTATAGTAGGAAGAGTCCAAGCTGGTCACAACAAAGTCTGGCATATGATTCAGAGAGCCTCCATGGTCAGGACCGTATGAGAGACGGTCAAAGACTGACCGTGAGCCGCATGGAGTAGATGGTATGCGGCTGGGATCGGTGGCCGTGCAGGCTGTCTGCATGCGGCTGGTATGTGTAGCCGTGCAGGCTGTCTGTATGCGGCTATCCTTTGTGGCCGCATGAACTTTCTGTATGCGGCTAAAAGTCGTGGCTGTGCAGGCTGTCTGCATGCGGCTGGAAGTTCTGGCCGCATGGGCTTTCTGCATGCGGCTGACTTTTGTGGCCGCATGAGTTTTCTCCATGCGGTTGGCAGTTGCGGCCGCATGAGCCTCCATGTGGCTGGTGCCCTTATGCGGCTTGGACTGCACAGAATTCCTCTTTGCCCATGCAAGTCCAGCATCATGGTGTTTTCTTCTGCCGAACTTGGGGACATCAGAGTCCTCTATGGTCTGAAGTGGGGCCGCAAGCGAGACTTCTCCGCTGTCTCGGGCAACAGAGAGTACTTCTTCGAGAGCTTGGGGAGGAGCAAATGATTTGGGCCTCCACTCCCTGCGGGCCTTCTTCGTGCGGGCTCGCCGCTGGACCGGGCCAGCGCTCCCGTCGAAGAGCATTTCTTCAAACGCCTGTTGGTCGAACCGGGCGACCAAATTTGTTGAGTGGAGCCAAGTTTGGCTGCGTCTGATTGCGTCACCAACTCCTCAGCCGTAGAGAAGTTAGTCCCTAGTAGAGTCGCCATCGTGTTTGCTATTGATTATAAAATAACAGAACAATTATATGGGAGGACTGGACTTTTACTTCACAATACAAACTCGCTCGTACAAAGAAAGCCTAGGGACGAAAACCTAGGTACAGCAATCTAAGTATAATTGTTTAATTTTTTTGGGGGGTGACGGTAGAGGCTCAGGAAAGCGACGGCAGCTCTGCCTTACTCCTTGGAAGATCAGACGTAGCCTTGGCTCTGATGAAGAAATGCTCTCAGGATGGGAAGACTCTTCTGTGCGCGCCTTTGTCTCTCTGTGTGTCCAGCCGGGTGGAAAGGATCTCTTTTGCAAGGGAATGACACCTAGCTATTTTTTTTCTCGGGATCCGATTTTTTTGCAAGGGAATGACACCTTGCTATTTATAGGAGTGGGGTGTAATCATTAGGGTTTGCAATGATTGTCTCTTGAAAAGTCGGCGGCTAATAATCTGGACCATTGATCTTGATTGCATCATATCTGGGCAGTTAATTCTTGATTGCGCCAAATCCATATGGGCAATAAATGCTGATTGCAATAAATCTTCATAATTTATCATGACAAGCTCGGATCTCCTGCCACGTGTCCAATTTGCTAAATTACAACAAATCAGATTTGATCTGTATAATTATAGTGATTGCGCTAAATCTGGTTGTTATGATTTGCGAGCAGCCATAATTCCGAGGGGATAAGACAGCCACGTGTCTCAACTATCGCGAGGACCGCCACGTGTCTCAACCGTCATGAGCGGAGAGTCTGGCAGAGCCGCATGAGTACGGTCTAAGTGAACCGCATACGGGTGCCTTCCACAATCCTAGCCGCATGAAGGTAGCCGCCGCATGGGGGTAGCAGCTTCGTGAAGGAGGCGACCGCATGAAGGAGGCAACCGCATGAAGTGGGCAGTCGCATGAAGGATGCAGCCGCATGAAGTGGGCAGCCGTATGAAGAAAACAGCCGCATGAAGCGGGTAGCCGCATGAAGGAAACAGCTGCATGAAGGAAGCAGCCGCATGAGGTGGGCAGCCGCATGAAGGAAGCAGCCGCATGAGGCGGGCAACCGCATGGGGGTAGCAGCCGCATAAAGGTGGGCAGCCGCATGAGGCGGGCAGCCGCATGAGGCGGGCAGCCGCATAGGGGTGCTTGGGACTTGACGGATCCTGCCAGAAAAATTTTCTTCTTTTCCCAAGAAGCACGCCATCATCATTTCAGCTTTTATGTCAGAGCTGTCATTTATTGTGTCAGAGCTATCATTCATTGCGTCAGAGCTGTCGTCAGAGCAATTAATTGGGAGACGGCTTTATGGCCAGCTGTAGAAGTGGAAAGCGTATGGCCACGTGTCTTTGCCTGAGCCGTATGGAGCTGTTGGGGAGTCTCGAGCCGCATAAAGTTCTGAAGGATTCCTGAGCCGCATGAGGCTCCCTCTGTTTGGAGCCGCATGGACTTTTCTTGTCCTTTTCCATGCTTCTACAGGTACAAAGACTGATAGGGCAAAAGTCGTGAAATGACTCTAGGTTGTCTTTCTTTGGGATGAGGATGAGATTGGTGCTTGATATGGCTCTGGGGTAGGTGGCTCCTTGGAGGAAGGCGGAAGCCGCATTGTGGATGTCTTTCTTGATGATATCCCAGCAGGGGCGGAAGAAGACTCCCAAAAATCTGTCTGGCCCTGGGGCGTTGTGCTCGTCGAGGGCCCAGACTGCTTCTTTCACTTCTTCCTCTGATGGAGGCTGTTCAAGCCGTAAGTTGTCTTTGTTGCTGATAAGGTGGGAAACCCCGTCTAGGAAGGTGTTGTCTTTAAGAACCGTCTCCTTGGAAAAAAGTCTGGAGTAGAACTTCGCGGCCTCCTCTTGGATACCCTTTTGGTCGATGATGCTGGCACCGTTGTCTGCGGCAATCTGATGGAGAGTGAGTTTTTGTCTCCTCCCGTTGACGAAAGCATGGAAGAAGCTGGAGTTGTTGTCCCTCTCGATGTCCCATTTGATTCTCGCTTTCTGCTTCCAAAAATCGGTCTCAATCTTAAGCCTGAATTTGAGGATATCTTTGGTGGGTTCAGCGCCCTCCTGGTATCTGGCGAACAGTCGGCCATGTATTTTGCTTCAGCACGAGTCACATCATCTTCTGTCTCACGAATGGCTTGGAAGATATCACCGTAAGCTTGCTTGCTCTAAGCTGTCAATGCTTTCCTCGTTGCCTGGAGCTTTATTGCCACGCGATAAAGGGGTTCTATGGAGTCCGCACTATTCTATGCTTTCGTGACGACCCCTAAGAATTGGGGGTGCTTGCTCCAGAAGTCCAGAAAGCGAAAACTCTTTCTAGAATGGTTGGAACTGCTGGTGATTCCAACCAGCAGGGGGTGTCACGCCCCGATTCGTAGAGTCATTTATTCACATATTTTATCTCTTGGAATCGATCGTCCTCGCTTGAGCGTGATGCCGTACAAGTCTGGTATTGCACTTGTACAAGGCAAAGATGGTACATAATCGATTATCTTCAAATAGAAACACATCGTAGCGACAGAAGCAGACAAATTGATGTTAAAAGGATAACTTGAAGTCTCACAGAGATATACAGAACTTTATTCTCTTTATTGATAATTGAAGAAGAGTACAAGACTTATATTGAAGTACAGTGCTTACAACACATCTCATTTTACATTGAAAGCCAACTGAACAATGCTATATAGCTTACATTTGATACTTGGATACATTGGATTACAACTCGATATACCAACTTGGCTTACAACTCACTGGTACAACTTGATTACAATGTTCCATACATTATGCCCTTTATAAACAGAAGACATCATCTTGTACAAGGAGGGCTTCTGTATTTCCAACAAATCTTCGATGCCGCGGGACCAATCAAGCCAATCATTGTGTGCAGAACATCCCAAACACGAGCACCTGCCCACAAAACGTGGGTCCGCACATCATCTATGTACTGGCGAGCAGAATCCAACCCACTCGCCTAAACCAACACTAACTGGTCGATTTTAGCAAGCATTTAATAGAATGATCTTTCTACTTGGGGCCTAGCATCAGTTTACAGTTCATGGGCAATCATCATAGTGAAGCATGTAAACATATTCTTAGCAACATTCATGTGGACATATCATTATAGCATTCTTGGTGTTATCATACAAAGGCATCATTGAGGCATCGTTAACATTATCATCTTAAATATGTTGTGACAATACTCACTTTAAGCATCACTTAGCATGTATGTTATGGTTGGGCAATGTTAATAACAAGGCATCTTTCTAGCATACTGAATTTAACATGTTAAGTAGGTTCTCATATTGAAAGGCCACACACAATATCATTTACTTGGCACGTTAAGCACGCAAGTTAAACCAACACATATATTGGGTATATCACATTTAAGTGATTTCTTACCGATAGCCGACTCCCTCGTACCTGCATCAAATACAGGTTAGCAGATATACTTACTCTGCCTGCACAAAACATGCATTAGCATGCATCCTGACTACATGGTCACTGGTGTTTAACCTTACGGACGTTGCCATATAGGTCTTCATTGGTAATGCGATGACTCCAGAGAAGGTAGCTAGCCCCAAAGGATGCCTCGCAAAACCCGTACCCCTACTGGCACGCCAATGTTTCCTCCTAGGTCGGATCGGTCGCCCTAACATCCCGGGGTACCGTCCGAGAAAACATATCCCCATTTCTTATGCATAAGTTGTCATATGACCATGCGAATACGTGTCCGACTCAATCGTGAACATAAAATACATGGTGAAATATTGAAGTAAAGACAACAATGCATCATCATTCATCTCATTCAAGTCATGTTCTCTGACTTATTCATTCCCAACATTACCATCATTTCATTTGGTGATCTCAACGATCCCAAGTCTCATCAATTCTTATTGTTTGTTTCATTGCAACATTTTTCATTACATTGCTTCATTGCAACATTTTCTATTGCGTTTCTTCTAAGGAGGAACAACAGCATTCATTCATTTCGAAGGGACCTGTAGCATTTTATTCATTTCATAGGGACAATAGCATATTCAATTCATTTCACATGTATCATTCACGCAGCATCTTATTGTTCAAGTGATTCATTCATTTCATCAACATTAAGCGTAAGGGACATTATCGATTCATTCACAGGCATCATGTTACATTAGCAGTTCGAGTGTGATTCGTTCAGCAAATTCAAAGTTCATGTGTTATTCATTCCATGATTTCCAGCATATGCATCTTCATCGATTTAGCAACTAAAGCATCGCATCACAATTATTCAACATTCAAGGTAAGAGACATTAGGGACATATTCATAGCATCACGTTATTCCATTAATTAAGCATGTAGGAATAAGGAGGAAGGAGGACAGTTCCACCTGGCTGCATAAAAGGGTCTTCTTATTCTGGTTGCACACATTCCCCCTAAGCGTAGCTCCACCAGCGGGCCACGTTCTAACACTTAATCCGTCTAGCCAGCTAAGCGAGACTGCATCAGTCTCAACTTTCTTGATCTCCAATACAAGTCACGGTCCAACATTCTGATCCCATCCAACAAGCCAACCAAATGCCTCGTGCGGAGCGGGGCATTACATAATATACCACTCAGAAAATGTTTTGTCCTCGAAACTTAAGAAAACAACTCATCTACTAGATTCACTTAATCATAATGAGTTACTCATTCAGCTTCAATTTAATATTCATTTCAGCCCACTCGGTCATTTAAAAATAGCTATCCAACTGTACCATTTAAATCCATCAACGATTCGATCTGTCTATCTCTTTTTCAATTACTTGTAACTTCTCATTGATTCGCCAATATTTTATTTGCATTTCTATCTTGGTCGCAATATATCACTTCGTTTGGATCCATACACATATTTTAGGCGTCCCCAAAACATATGCATTTCAGCCAAAGTCTACGCTAGTGCGATAATTTCTTCCCATAATGTTATCTCAGTCGCAACCTATCACTTCGGCTGGATCCATACACATATTTTAGGCGTCCCCAAAACATATGTACTTCAGCCAACTTCCATGTTAGTGCAATTCGATCAGCCACGATATAACTCTCTTTTCTAAATCCGACTTAGCATCCTTTCAATTGACTTATTGCTTTATTCACCTTGCCACAATCACTATCCTCCAGGCCACAATACTTAATATCAGGGACAACTTGGTTAAGCTCTATACCCAAGCATAACATTTCTAACATTCGATCAAGGGTCTAACTTTGAGCCAATCATATCAAGAGTTCACAACATGCAACCATATTCCTTCCCAAATCCAACAATATTTCTCACCGAGGCAATTCATCTTTTCTATAAGACACAATCTGACGTCACCCACTATCGATTACCCGAGTCAAGGTATAATTCTATGCAATAGTCAAGGTTAACTTAGCTACCCGACTATAGGTACACTTAAGTCTTACCTTACGATTGCAACTCCCACTTATGGCCGACATATAACTTTGAAAGGTCAACCATCTCCAAGGCACAAGTTGAAGCATATATTCCCTTAGGTCAATACTCATTACCACCATCTCTCGTTCAATACCACAAGGTTATTCTACGGTCTCCAATGGTCACCTATTATTCAGTCAATCTCTAAGGTTAGCTACATTGACAGCTAAACTTAATCATTCAGGTGACTTCCTTAGAGTGGACGGCTACTAGGGTTATACTAGTTTCTTTTTCTTAGGGCCAACAAGAAACCGACAGTTCTAAGGAGCTCTACCCAAACCTATGGGTATCAACTTAGTCTGAATAATTAATCGCCATTGTCGGCTATGCCAACAATTGGTAAGTCCTCAACAGGTCGCTAGGGTCAAGTCTATCTATCCAGGGTCATCCTCAAGGAATAATTCTCACAGAGGCTCATTCTAGACTTACCCAATGATCGACTAAGATCGATCTATCAACGTTACGGTCAAATCCCAACCCGACATACGATTCTCAACGTTCTAATAATCCATCAAGTAAATTCCCAATGATTCAATTTCTATTTCAAATCCTTTGTACACACACGAACCCATAAGCCAAGGCTAACTATTCAAGGGTCATCGATTCCGATAGTCTTAACATAACTATGGAATCATACTATTCGATCTGTATGACAGAGTCACACCACCAAGTCATAAGCCAACAATCTATATCCCAACCAACAGTCACATATACCGACATTATCCAACACGTTTGTAATTTCTCAATCCCATTCGTTTCTCAATCATCAAACTATCTTATGGGCATTCTTAAATCTCATGCAACAAGGGTCGAGTAGTTCATTCCATTCAATCCGACAATTCATGTATCAACTAACCATTCTCTGTGCAACACAAATATTCAGGGTTGCTACTTGTTACTTTTCTAATCCCATTAAATTCCTCAGCATACATACACATAGGCAACGACTATCCTTTGGTGATCTAGATGGGTTAACATCTATTACACCTTAGGGTCAAGGCACAAATCTAATATTCCTTTGGTTCACCGACAATATTTTTAAAACTTTCAGCTATGCAACCAACTTTTGTATTAGCCACATTTGATTTACATCCAACCAATCGAAGTCAACATTCAGGTGTTCTAAGCGACAACATTCTCTAGCCAAATTTATTTACCCATAGCATACTAGCCGTCTTACCAGTCTGAGTCATCACTCGACTAAATAATTTCTAAACAAGCCACCAGTTACAATTTCCGACAATCTCGCTACCCAACATAACTTCACCGTCAAGGGACACTCGAGTCATCTAGCAACAATACATGACTTCCAGCTAAGTCTCGGCACTACCCAGTACCCCCAGATAGTCTCATTGCTATTCTATGAAAAGGGTCAACATACATCTCGTTCTGAGGTGGTAGAGGCAATATACCACTCAGAACGAAGCCATCCTTAAACAATCCCACTCAAATCTATTCCGGACATTCATGATTTATAATGATCACACTGCTTAGCCAACATCTCGGGGTCGCAGTATCACAAGCCAACATTAGGGTCTCGAAAGCAGTAGCTAGCACACATGAGTCAATTCACCAGTTCTGTTGAACTCATCTATCAATTACCCCATTCAAAATTCTTTTCCAACATCACTTGCAATTCTTAACTTGTTACAGCGTACATAGCCATTTTTCTATATTCCTACATTCTCAACAGCATTCACAACATAGCATACTATGGCATCGAGTCAATGTTGGGTTATTTGTGTCCAAACCAACAACAATCATTCATTCAGGGGCATCACAATGTATATAGACTTATTGTATGGAACATCCAGTGAGCAGCCAAGAGGGTCAATGATCTTTCAGACACGAACAACATAGGATGATTACTGAACAACAACAGCATAATCGGCGGAAGCAATCTTTGATTTAATCGCGGAAGCAGCGTTGAGTGATCGCGGAAGCAATTTTGGTTAGTCGTCGATGCAACTTTGATTTGAAACGAATCAAAGAAGAGACCAAGGACGTAAAACCTGGCTCTGATACCAATTTGTCATGCCCCGATTCGTAGAGTCATTTATTCACATATTTTATCTCTTGGAATCGATCGTCCTCGCTTGGGTGTGATGCCGTACAAGTCTGGTATTGCACTTGTACAAGACAAAGATGGTACATAATCGATTATCTTTAAATAAAAACACATCGCAGTGACAGACGCAGACAAATTAAAGTTAATAAGGACAATCTTTCTTATTGAATAGAAACACATCAGTTTCTTTTTAGCAACGGAGATAAAAGGATAACTTGAAGTCTCACAGAGATATACAGCACTTTATTCTCTTTATTGATATTTGAAGAAGAGTACAAGACTTGTATTGAAGTACAGTGCTTACAACACATCTCATTTTACATTGAAAGCCAACTGAACAATGCTATAGAGCTTACATTTGATACTTGGATACATTGGATTACAACTCGATATACCAACTTGGTTTACAACTCACTGGTACAACTTGACTACAATGTTTCATACATTATGTCCTTTATAAACAGAAGACATCATCTTGTACAAGGAGAGCTTCTGTATGCCCAACAAATCTTCGATAACGCGGGACCAATCAAGCCAATCATCGTGTGCAGAACATCCCAAGCACGAGCACCTGCCCACAAAACATGGGTCAGTACATCATCTATGTACTGGCGAGCAGAATCCAACCCACTCGCCTAAACCAACATTAACTGGTCGATTTTAGCAAGCATTTAATAGAATGATCTTTCTACTTGGGGCCTAGCATCAGTTTACAGTTCATGGGCAATCATCATAGTGAAGCATGTAAACATATTCTTAGCAACATTCATATGGACATATCATTATAGCATTCTTGGTGTTATCATGCAAAGGCATCATTGAGGCATCGTTAATATTATCATCTTAAATATGTTGTGACAATACTCAATTTAAGCATCACTTAGCACGTATGTTATGGTTGGGCAATGTTAATAACAAGGCATCTTTCTAGCATACTGAATTTAACATATTAAGCAGGTTCTCATATTGAAAGGCCACACAAAATATTATTTACTTGGTACGTTAAGCACGCAAGTTAAACCAACACACATATTGGGTATATCACATTTAAGTGATTTCTTACCGATAGCCGACTCCCTCGTACCTGCATCAAATACAAGTTAGCATATATACTTACTCTGCCTGCACAAAACATTCATTAGCATGCATCCTGACTACATGGTCACTGGTGTTTAACCATACGGACATTGCCATATAGGTCTTCATTGGTAATGCAATGACTCCAGAGAAGGTAGCTAGCCCCAAAGGATGCCTCGCAAAATCCATGCCCCTACTGGCACGCCAATGTTTCCTCCTAGGCTGGATCGGTCACCCTAACGTCCAACATATCTCCATTTCTTATGCATAAGTTATCCTATGACCATGCGAATGCGTGTTCGACTCAATCGTGAACATAAAATACATGGTGAAATATTGAAGTAAAGACAACAGTGCATCATCATTCATCTCATTCAAGTCATGTTCACTGACTTATTCATTCCCAACATTACCATCATTTCATTTGGTGATCTCAACGATCCCAAGCCTCATCAATTCTTATTGTTTGTTTCATTGTAACATTTTTCATTACATTGCTTCATTGTAACATTTCCCATTACGTTCCTTCTAAGGAGGAACAACAACATTCATTCATTTCGAAGGGACCTGTAGCATTTTATTCATTTCATAGGGACAATAGCATATTCAATTCATTTCACATGTATTATTCACGCAACATCTTATTGTTCAAGTGATCCATTTATTTCATCAACATTAAGCATAAGGGACATTATCGATTCATTCTCAGGCATCATGTTACATTAGCAGTTCGAGTGTGATTCGTTCAGCAAATTCAAAGTTCATGTGTTATTCATTCTATAATTTCCAGCATATGCATCTCTATCGATTTAGCAACTAAAGCATCTCATCATAATTATTCAACATTCAAGGTAAGAGACATTAGGGACATATTCATAGCATCACGTTATTCCATTTATTAAGCATGCAGGAATAAGGAGGAAGGAGGACAGTTCCACTTGCCTGCATAAAAGGGTCTTCTTATTCTGGTTGCACACATTCCCCCTAAGCGTAGCTCCACCAGCGGGCCACGTTCCAATATTTAATCCGTCTAGCCAGCTAAGAGAGACTACATCAGTCTCAACTCTCTTGATCTCCAACACAAGTCACGGTCCAACATTCTGATCCCATCCAACAAGCCAACCAAATGCCTCGTGCGGAGCGGGGCATTACAGGGGGGCGTGGTCGGATTCGGTGGCATTAAGATGAGAAAGCATAGGGGTTGTCCCTATGTCAAGCCAGTGGACATTCGTTAATGCCCTATCAAGGCGGGAGAATTGCCGAAGGTCGCCTTCCTGCTTGTTGCACCAGGTGAATGCGTTGACGGTGAACAGAAGAGAGGTCAGGTGAGAGTTGAAAATGAAGTTATTGAAGCCTTGCATGGCGGAGAGAGGGGGAGGGCAGCCTCCAATCTTCTCTTCTATACAAGTGATAGCGTTGAAGTCATCGATGCAATGTAACGCCCCAGTCCTAAAATACTTAGGACTAGGTACGTATCCATGCCAGTTGTATACATACGAAGTATACCCCAATATATGGAACCCTCGTATGAATACATAAGCTGTAAAATGCAGTAAACCAAGAGTAATCTAATCTCATCCACAAATAAAGAATAAAAGATATAATCAACTGTAATAAGTCTTTGTACAATACGTTGGGTGGAGACAAAGTCCACTACCAACTATCTCAAACAAAAGGTACAAGAAGGAATAGATGAAATAACAAGACTAGCCACGTGCAATCATCTTCAAAAGGATGAAGAAGATCACGGCCTCGACTAGAACACCTGCAATAACACAGAAGCACACACACCTGGAGAGATAACCAGGTCCTCAGAGAGACGTAACAAGATGCATGAAGAACATGCCATATGAACTGAATATAAATGCACCATAAAATAAAGTAAAAGTAAAAGTAAAAGTGTCCAAACCATAACACGGCTCAATATTCCATCATCGAAACAGTAGGCTACCCCTACAACCAAACAAAGACAAGGGGTAACTTACTATTCCATGATGTGACATTTTTCCATGCCATGATTGGAACATGAAATTTGCTAAGGTCTCCTAACCTTTCTAGTAGGCAATTTAGAAGACATATCGATGTATGGACAGGTGAAGGTTGACTCCTCCAGGACAAGGTAACAACTCACAACATGCACACGTCAGTACCAATACTATCAGCCGGCATAACTCGAGGCTAGCGGCCCACGTGACCCATCAGTCCACATAGCTCGAGGCTAGTGACCCTCGCGACTTGACTACCGTAGTACGCAATTACTACAGCTTTTGGATTTGGGTAGCCCATACATTTAACTGTCTTCTCCCTCCCAAGGTCCCTAACAGAAGGTAGTTCACTAAGACTAGGTCCATATGCATACAAAAGACAAGAAGGAAAAATAACAGAAATAAAATAAAGTGAACAAAATAGCAAATAATGGATCCAACTGAAAACAGATAATAAATAAGCAGTAAATAAATAAATAAAGATGCATCTAATTATAAACTATAAATAAGGCAAAGTATCTTGCCTGCGGGTGGTGCGAGAAGCAGCAAAATCCAACAATCAGAATCGTCAACACGAAAGTCAAAATCTACCAGAAGCACCGGATGCTGAAACAAACATCACGAACGAGTTTGGAATAAAAGATATGCCTAGGAAATGCCTGTCCAAAAGTTAAATTCTGGAACAGGGGTAATTTCATAATTTTGGGTCAAAACGATGTCCGCCGATGGACCCGCTTTGCACCGAAATGTGTGCCAATATCTACGATCTCTAAAGTTATCAAACTACATGTCTACAGATTTGTTTTGATGAGACGAACCCAACGGTATGTCCAATTTTGGATTTCGGTGGGCTGTGCACAAAATCGCCCGTTGAGTGGGATTGTGGGCCCGCCAAAATAGCGTTCTGATCAACGGTCTCAGAATCGGACCAAAGTTGGCTCACAGGACCAAAAAAATATTTTGAGTCCAATGGCGCAAGTTTCACCGCGATATGATGAGTGTGCACAAAGTTGTGAATTAATTTGCAAAGAGTCGATACGGGGTATCTCGACGGATACGCACTGATTTCGTCGCGCGCATGCAACGAAATTGGATTCCGTCAGTTCCCACACGTCGACAACATCCATACGCGCCTTTTGATGCATATAGTGCGCGACCATGTCGCCCGGTTTGTCGGGACGCACTCCGTATCGGGTGTTTTTCCACTTTTTGAAAACAGAATTTATAATTTTTTGGAAAACTTTAACAACGTGTAACTTTCTACATACTAGATGAAAAGTGAATCCAGAAGGTGCGTTACAATCTCGGTTATGTTGTCTTTGACTACCGTCAATTAGTTTTTACGAAAGTTTAATGGACAGGGAGAAAAGTGGCCGACAAGTTGGTATTTCAAAACAATTTTTAATATTCAGAAAAGTGGGTTTTTCTCCAACTTCGTCTCGATTTTTCGAGCAAGATGGATGGCCATGTCAAAATCCACCTGGGGGATCTCGAAGAGGGTCATGGGGGCTTTCTACACAAATTTACGAATCTAAAAACGAAGTAGAATTGACAAAGAATTCGATCGGGGAAGTGGGATACCTTAAAGTGGGAATCTGTTGTTATTGTTTGTTGTTGTCGCCGTGGCGACCGTGAGGCGGGACTGCCATCCCTCCGGCGAGGCTGGGCTCGCACGCCGAGGAGAGGGGAAGGAGGAAGGAAGGAGGAAGGAGGAAGGAGGTGGATGAAATTCGGATTTTTAGGGTTTTTCCAAAACTAATATATATATAACTTATATATACAAGTAAAGGGGGAAAAGGTGGGTTCGGCCCCTTTACCAAGTTGTTGCTACTTGGTCTTTGTGGGGAGGGGGCGCACATATGTTGTGTGCCGGCTGCTTGCAATTTCGTGGGTTGATGGGTGGTGGGGCCGACCACCCATCTTATTTAAGTTATTTTTTTTTTATTCTTTATTTAAATCTAATCAAACCTTTTAAGTATAAATATTTATATCTATATATGTGTATATCCCTAAATACACCCAAAAAATCTATTTAAATCCAAATACCATTTAAAAGTCAACTATCCAATTATTTAATATATTTAAGCACACACACACACATATATATATATATATATATATATATATATATATATATATATATATATATATATATATATATATATATATATATATATATATATATATATAAAAATATATATATATATATATAAATTCAATTCACAATAAATCAACGATAAAATAATAATGCCTTAATAGGATAGACATGTTTATTAAATATCCATAAAAATAAATTTAATAACAATAAATTAAAAAATCGTCCCAGTGGGTGAACCAATACCGCATACCCTTATCCGGGTCCAGAAAAATCTACAATCTTGTAAATATATTATTTTAATAAAAATACCAATAATTGTACATATAATTAAACAAGTAAAAATTGTGCATGAAATTCTAAAATAATTTAGAATATATTTTTACGTACATAAAATATGTCCACATGGCCACCTTGGTCCCATCGCATGTCTACATGGGCTCTATTTTGGTTCGGGCACTGTTTGGTAGGTGTCCAAGAGGTCGTTCCATAGGTGATATATATATATATATATATATATATATATATATATATATATATATATATATATATATATATATATATACTCTCTCGGCCGCGAGAGGAAGAAGTTTGAGGAAGAGGAAGAGCCCTCAACAGACGCCGCCATGGTGAAGTACTCCAAAAATCCCTCAAATCCTAAAAGTCCTCCAAGGCCATGGGTCAGAAACTTAGGGTTCACTTCAAGAATACCAGGAAGACAGCTTTTGCACTGAGAAAGATGCCCTTAGTCAAGGCAAAACGATATCTAGAGGATGTCATTTCTCACAAGCATGCCATCCCTTTTAGAAGATTATGTAGAGGTGTTGGGCGAACAGCCTAGGCTAAGAATCGCCACTCCAATGGGCAGGGATGCTGGCCTGTGAAATCTGCCAAGTTCATTCTGGATTTGCTAAAAAATGCTGAAAGCAATGCAGATGTTATCGGCTTGGATGACGATGCACTATACATATCTCACATCTTGGTAAACAAGGCCCAGAAGCAGAGGGATCGTACATATTGTGCTCATGGACGAATCAATCCTTACATGTCATGTCCTTGCCATACTGAGTTGATGTTGTATGAGAAGGAGGAACCGATTAAGAAAGAGGCTGAGGCACAGATTGCTGAGAGGAAGCCCAAGAAAGGCCAAGCTCTGAGGAGTGGCACATCTTCTTAAACAGCTACACCAGTATCCAACTAGGCAGATTTACAATGGATTTTGCGAATGAAGCTTTCATGTTTATCAGTTAAACAAAGTTATGATAGATTCTATATATATATATATATATATATATATATATATATATATATATATATATATATATATATATATATATATATATATATTTATATATATATATATATATATATATATATATATATATATATATATATATATATATATATATATATATGATAAATGTATGTACAAGTGCTACCATATATGATTATATATAATTTTTATACATATATTTTTATCTACATACATATATATATATATATATATATATATATATATATATATATATATATATATATAGGAAGGCCTCGGTGAAGGGACGCTCCAGGCGATCACGGCTTCTAGTTGCTGACCTCTGACGGGCCGTTGCCGGCCACCGCTCCGGCATGTGGCCTCCTCCGATAGATCGGCTCCTCCCTCTGGATCTAGGCCTTGCGGATTTCCTCCCCGGCACCCCCCCCCCCCTCTGTGCCTCCGCTTCCGGCTCGCCACTGTTCAGCGCTGCGGGCCCTCCGGTCGGAACCTGGCCCCCTCTTGGGGGCACCCCTCGCCTACGGGTCCTTGCCCGATGGACCCCTGGTGGAGGATCTGTGCCCTCCTCGGGCCATGACGGCTCTGTCGGCTCACCCTCTCGGGTCCCCTCATGCTCCCTCCTCCATGGCGGAATCTTTCCTGGCCGAATGGGCCTGGCTCTCAACGGCGTCCTCCGCCACCGTCCCCGCCTCCCTCATCGATCTTCGCTTGGCCTCGATCTGCATGCCCGCCAGTTCCCGCTCAGCTGGTCTCAAGATGCCTTCGAATTCGAATTTAATTTTTGAATTCTTGTCCTCTTAGCGTGCCGCTAGTGGTTGGCTCAGAGGCCGCTGCGCGTTCCCATCCTGCGCCACTTGGTAGCAGTCCCGTGTATATCGACGGTGGATCCCTTGGTCCCGCGACACCTGAGCGCCTTTGTCTCACTCCACCTAGGCACCCTCAACCCGTGCCACATATGCGCTCTCTTCCTGCGCCACCTGAGCGTTCCCTCCTCGTGCCTTCTGGCAGCGTCAGTCCAAGTTTTAAAGAGTCTTTAGGAAATACCATGTTTTAATAGATCAAAACCAGGAAAACAAAAAAATATCGAAACTTAGATCTACAAAAGTGTAGCCATCAAAATCAAATATTCTAAGTTCTAAAAAGGCTTAGAATCATGCAAGGAAGTGAATAGAACAAACAAAAATAATTTTGTTCAAGATTTTGGCAAAATGTACTTGCGTTAGGTTGGAGGAGAATATGAAGAGGAAGAAGATGAAGAGAAATAAAATAATGGAGAAGAGAGAGAGAGCGGAGTTGGGTTTTATATCAACCCCTCATCTCAAACAAAACTAAACCAAACCAAGCCAAGCCAAGCCAAGTTGAACCAAACCAATTAAACCAAGCCAATATTTAAACCAAAACAAAAGAGACAAGTCAAAATACGGGTCACCTGACAATTGTCAAAAATCTGTACAATTAGAATGTCAACCATCGATATACACCGATACATCGGTGGCATGCCGATCAATGAGAAATATATACAATTTTGGAAAAAAAATTCAAAGCATTCTGAAAATCAAGAAAATACTAAATACATCACAAAATACGTATTCGTATATAAATACAGATACCGTGAGACGAGTCTCACACGCAGCACGAACCCTCCAGCTCCCCTTCGTGTTGCACAGGTTGTGCCTACTCTGGCAGCAGTGCCATCGTCCGCTACAGGGCCCGGGCCGGTTGGGCTCTCCTCCGTGCCACTTCGCTCTTTTGCTGACACCATCAGGCATGTCCTCCCTGACAAGCCTCCTCCGATCTTTCGCAACGTCGAGCTTCCGGGACTCCCGTCCCCCTATTCATTCGACGCTCATAATATTGTTGTCCCTTTCACGGCAGAAGATTTCTCGTCCCTGGCGGGTTCCTTCACCCTTACTTTTATTATCAAATTTCACTCTGGTTGTCTGAAGCTGCTCAAGGTTCGAGCAGCCATATCCAGCTGGGGCATCATCTACGCTTACAGGACCCTACAAACCCTAATAAATTCCTGATTTCTTCCCATAGATGCATTCATTTATGGTTCCCCTAGGTGTAGCCCAAGTTTGGTAGGAAATTGTGTCCATTTCGTGTCCGTATCGGACACGTATCAGTGTTTTTAAATGGATGTTCGTTGAAACGCCACATAGGAAATTATTTTAGTAAAATTCAAAACTAATTACATGGTTGTGTAGCCCTTGGTGTGTGGATTCCAAATCTATTCGACTGAGTCGAAGATTTTGTCATTTTCGTGTCCAAACTGGACACACACACTATGCACGAGGACTCGGTCGAGTCCCCTGCTACCCGACCCTTATTTCTCTTTGGTTATGACACGTGGATACGTGCCACTTAGCACAGAGGTGGGGGCCATCACTGACAGACCCCCCTCTAGTTTTACGATACCTCGTGTCGTATCGGATACGAAAATACGAGCGTACTGATTTTACACTATACTGTTACATGCGAACATGGCTCACTGACACGGGCTTCGTGTCCTGTCCTGACATGACTTAGACACGATACAGGAACTTGTATCCCTAGCCCTATATCCTCCCTAACCCTAGACATGGGCAAGTGGCCTCTCGAGCTCTGTGTCGAGTCTAAATCGACTCGACACGCAAGCACGAGACAGCCTTCACTGTTTTCTGATACTTGTATTTTCTGTTTTGGACACGTTCGTGTCCACTTGTGTTAACACGAATGCATCCCCCTGATACGTCTACATGTGAGAAACACTCAGCACACACTGTTTTGGGTTTTTGTCAAGTATTGGGTTTCGATTTGGGTTCAAATTGAATATACTGATACTCTAAAACTGTAAAAACTGAGTTGGTTGGTTTTGATTTTTGAGTTTTAAAACAATTGTTAACTGAATTTTTATATATGAAATTAGATTGGTTTTAATATTGATAGTAGACACTGTAATGTAGATGTGGGTTGATTTATGAAACTGAGAAACATTGTAAAACCTGAGATTTGGGGAAAACTGAAAACTGAGATGTGGATATATGTATGATGCACAAAAGTTGAATAAGAACTGAGTTTAATTTGATATAAAAACTGACAATTGGGGTTTTTGATTTTGGTAATAGTTTTGTATATATGTTGTTAACTAAAGTTGTGAACTGAATGTTCACTGTGAGATAAAATCGGAATATGGAATTTGATTGTTTCATTTGAACCTGAGAACCATTTGAACCTGAGAACAGTTGAATTAAAGCTGGAATTGGGTTTTAGTGTTTTAACCACATTTAAATTGTTCAAATGTCAAATTACCATGTTAAGTTGTATGCTGAATTAATGATTATATAAACTTGAGAATGAGTCATAAATCTGAGATGGTATTCTCAGTTTGCATGTTTACACATATGTTAACTTAACTGAAAACTGGGGTTATATGATTAGAAAATTTGGAAAGGGAAACCTGAGATTAATAATATGTACATATGTATATATGTATATATGTATGTAATGAACTAAATCAAAATGCATGTATAAGTGTAATGATATATAGGTTTTGAGTTTGGGTTCTAACCCCCACCTTAACATGTGCCCCTTTCACATATACCACTGCCTACACATCAAACACACACACACACACATTCTATACATGCCACACACCCCTTTCACTCATTCTCTCTTCTCACTCACTATGACAGTTTGAACTTCACACACACACACATTTTGATCTCCCCTTCTCCTTACATATATGAATGTATGTTATGTATGTAAGGTAATGTATAATGTATGCAAGTAGGTAATGTATAGTGTGAGAATACATGAATGTTATATATGAAATGTAAAGCATGTATGTAAAAATGAATGTAATGTGTATAAGTATATATTGTGCCTATTTTGTATATAGGTTGTATAGGTTACCCTATGGATAGCTAGACCTAGGCTTGTGTATTACCTTGGTAATACCTTAGTATCCTAGATATAGCCTATGAGTTGTATACCCTAGACAGTTGACCAAATAGTTCAAGTTTGACTAGAGTTTACCTAGATTTGACTAACTTAGACAAGTTTGACCTTGTTGACCAAACCCTAAAGTTGACTAATAGTTGACCATTGACCAAATTGACCCTTGATAGCCTAAATTTGACCATTTGACCAAGATAGCCTTGTTGTTAACCTAGTTTGACTAGATATTGACTTGGTTTGACCCAGAGTTGACCAAGAGTTGACCTTGACCTAGATTAAACTAGAAATTATGTAGATGTATTGTACACTTCATTTATAACCTCCTTGCATACATCATGACTTGTGTTGCTCTAAATAGGACTCAGATACATTGTTTCGGACAGTGTATTCTCACAGACATTCAGATCGCAGGCGAGTACATTCTCTGATCGTTTCATACTTGTCACGACTTATATTCTTGCTCTAGATTACTTTACTTGATGCTGACACTTGTTATCACAGATTAGTACTATATGGATCTTTCATGTGATGTTATCCCCTTATAGGATACATCGGGTATTTCGTGTTCATGTACTTTATCATGGGCATCGAGTATTCCTTGTGTTCGTATTATTCGTACACAAATTATGTGAAATCGTGTACTCTCATGTGCCCACATGATCAACTTGTACAAACTATACTTCATGTGCAATAACATAACTTGACTGGATCCTTGTGTATTGATTGTGAAGGATGAGTAGGAAATGGTTATGAGATCAATTCCCTATTATATAAAGTATTGTATATGTCCATTGTACCCTCGTGTATAATGGAGTCCCATTTTATTGTATAACCTAACCTGTTTACATAACCATATTGTGCTCTAAATCACTAGTCACTTACAGTTCTTACTTATCATGTATATATTTCCAGTTTACAAATCTCTTATTTTCGTGTACATCTTCTTACAGTTCATGTATCTTACTCTTTTGCATGTTTTATATTTTCTGCCATGATATAAACTGCGTAAGATGTACTATGCTCGCTCCTGTCCTGACTGGACCTGTTGAAAATATTACAGATGATACCGAGGACTTATATCCAGCCTACTATGGAGCCCATCTAGACGACACATGTGAGTTGGACCCACAGGAGGATCCAGCTCTAGCTGAGGACGTCAGCCCTACTGCTTAGACTAGATTAGCTAGGCTTTATCTTATTTTTCTATATGTCATTTGTATTGACTTTAGAGTTGTATTATTTTCTGGATGTTTGTGATGTTGTGTCGTTTAGACACTTAGACTTTCCTTCTATTTGTATGTTCTCTTTGAGATTTCATATTTATCATATCGTGTTGTTTTTATCTTTAGATTTGTGATTGAGTTGTACCTTCTATGATTGTCCTCCGTTCGGGGAGTATATCATATTGTATTTAGTTTGTGATAGTGACCTAGGACAGCGTTCTACCGCCGACACTGCGGCGTAGGCTGGACGTACCCACTTCTCGTGCCCCTACACTGGGTGCGGGTCGTGACAAACAATATTATACTTAGGAAATCTAGGTTATGCTCTACCATCTCTAGTTGTGCTAGGTGTGGGTCCAAATAATTTTTCTAGTCCAATCGAACCTGTAAAGTCAACCAATGTGTCTCTTGTGTCATTCGCAAATAAATAACACATGGGAACTCGATTGAATGGCACACCATTGGCATGTGTGTCGTAGGCTCAAAATGGGTCTAAACCATATATTAGATAAAATAGTTTTGATCGATGTTGAGTCCCGAACTCAAGTTGGAAGTTAGGTCTAGAATTACGGTAAACGGTCAAATGGCCTAAATTGACCCAAAGTTGTGTAAAGTCACAAGAATGTTAGGGAACAAGTTTGGATGGGACATGATATATCAAAGTGAAGGTGGACTTGTTTATTTTAAAACTCATGAGGGATGTTTCGAAAGCCTAGCATTTATTGTTGTCCAAAAATCAATGCTACAGGAAAGTACATCTATAGTCTTAATTAAAAACAACATAATTTAATATATAAAAAATCATATAAAACAAATAAATAATTCAAAAAATTAGGGTGCCTATATATGTCAATACATTACGTACTGTATAGGTGAAGACTCCAACACAATCGCATGCCTTGAAATGCCAAGGAACTTCATGCCTCAGCACGTCCAAGCGAGCTCCGCCTCGAATGAGCAAGCACTTGAACATGCACATGAATGGTGAGGGGATCTCGCCCAATAATACAAAACTAACACATTAGTGAGTGCAGCTTATTCTTTTGTGGTCTCTCTAAGCTAGCCTTAGGATCGATTTTAATAGATAGACTCCTGGCCTACTCATGTTGCAATCAAAACGATCGTGCTCCAAATCCTTGTGACCGTGCTACAAAACCGTACAACAATGTCGAGGCCATGGCTTGCAACATAATGTAATTTGCTCAATACTTGCCATACGAATTTCCCTTATTTCATCTCTTAAATGACTCAATTATAGCCAAATCTTAAGCTTCATAAAAGTTGTGTTGCAAACCATGCACACATTTCTTGACTCATTCGTGACGTACTCACACCTCTTATGAATTAAGAGACACCGTGCATGCGGATTACTGCTCAGCACGTCGACTTATTTATATTAAAAGTCACTGGCAATTTAAGCCATTTTGGACATTTATGTGTTAGACGGCGATTATTTCAGTAGCAAGGTAGCTAGCCCCACTGAAAGACCTGAATCATCAAGCATTACGGGGCACCCTTCAGTCGAACTACCTAAAGGTCACGTAATACCCTTCGCCAGTATGTCGGACACGGTAAACTTATTCCTCCTAGATATGAATCGATCATGGTGCCCCGATAATTGTTCGAGGAACCAAACCTTGTGCACAAATTGTCCATGACTATATAAGACTCTACTTAATATGACATACTTATAAAACCATTTCTAGTCTCATCTTTTCATCTCTATGTAGCTCACAAAACTAAAGACTGGCCTCGGCGACTACCGATCCCGAGAACTTTCCATGTTATTATATCATAATCTTCTATATCAACGACTATTTGATAGCCCTCCTGCTTAACTTGACCCATCCGTGTTTTGTGCAGTGCCCCTAACCAAGTCATACTCTATATGACAAGCTTGATACCGTGCAAAACATGACAATGAAATCGTGGGAACATGCTTTGAAGCCGTGGGGACATATAGACTATAACATCAAGTCGATAGTCTAAGTGGCAACATAAAACTCCTACCTGACCCAAGTCATGGGATCAAAAGAGTGCCAACTTTGAAAACCTAATGTGAAGTGAAATCTAGGCATCAAGTTCAATACTTCCATGTTCTACATAATCTAAATGAGAGTGGGATTGTTCCCTTTAGACATGTGGGTTCGTTTTATTAGCATACCTACTTAATGAAATTGAAAATATTCATTTATTTAGTGCGAAGGCAAGTTCATGGAAGCCACCCACCTTAGCGAGGAGTTTCTTGGACCGAGCGAGACTTCGAACAAACCATTTCGTTGCCAAGTCCAATGTCGTTATGTTTCGATGCATCCTATTGAGCTGAGAGGGAGAGGGCACTACAAAGCGTGCTAGCGACAATCCGTATGTACGGTATCAGTTGATTAAAGAAGTTAAGGCATGACACGTAACATAGCCATTAAGCCTAAGATTTGGCTTACGTAGAGATATACATTATGACGCATTATATGAGAGTATTGTTTGATAGCATGGCAACAAGTCTTTATGATATAACTATATCGTGTACTGAAACAAGAAAGGTCGGAAGGTAAGTAAGGGTAAGCTTTATCCTATTGTGTAGCATGATCACGATATTGTGACACAAGTAGGCTTGTAGTATATGCTATGAAACTGATCCTAAGGCAAGATTAGAAATATCACAAAAATCATAATGCACACTCACTAAAATAATGTGTTGGTTTTGTATAGGTGGGTGAGGGGCCTCCCCACTAGTGCATTCTATACACTGATATCCCAACAAATTTGTATGCAAGTTTCTGTCACGACCCGCTTCCACTTTTAGGATACGAGTGCGTAGCCAGGTCCAGCCTACGTTGCAGCATCGGCGGTAGTATGTTATCTATGATAACGTGGTCCATAATAAGAATAATATGCACATAACATCCATATCTAAACCATCAAAGATAATATCAAATAGCCTCAACAATAAACTAAAGAAAACTGTCAAAATAATCCACTACAACTCAAATAGTCTTAGGAACAAACCCGGTAGCAAAAAAGGAAACTAGAATCCAAAACTATGACCACTAACTAATGGAAAAGCATAAGAAGAAAATATACTAATTTGCATTAGTGCCCGAATCTGGTATGTTAGTAATGACAGTGTCGCCAACATACGCACCATAGACCACAAGACATATGACGTCATCTAAAGCTAAAAAATAGTTATCCAATTAGGATTAGAACAAGTTCACCATAACACTACACTACACTACATAATATAATATACAAGCATGAAAGAATAACAGTAAAAGGAAGGATAACTATAGGCATGACATGATATGATAAAAAAGTACAATTATAATAAGATGACAATATGAAAGTAGACTCGATGGAAGAAGAACAGTTGAATAGTAAGCAACAAGAAAACACGTGAACTGTGTGTTTTAGAATACTAGCTTTCTGCATGTAGACGGCTTGGGATATACGTCAATCGTACGTGTGGTGCACGATTGATATTATTCAGGTTATACATGAAGGAATTTATACAGGTAACATAGGCCACATAGATACTCATAGTATTTCCCGGTCCATAACTCACAAGAAAATATGTTCACTACATATAGCAATACAGGTAAATAGGATAAACAGGTAATCACAATACAATATGGTAAACAAGTATACAGGTGAATATAAACAGATAACTGGATAAGAACTACGCTCGTGCACAAGAAATCAATCATGGTGAGTCAAGAACAATGACAACAGGATATATGAAAAAGTAACCATGAAAAGACGATATAAAGATACATGCAATATAAAATAAAGGCAATATAGTGTCACGGTGAAACTTTCCTGATCTCCTGAACAAACCATTTTCACAAGTTGAGGACGAGAGTTACTCTGGCCTAGAAGCTACCAAATCATATCATACGAACGCACCACGAACCGTGCACGGAAACCACAAGTCTGTTATAAGTTTCATAATCTAAAAATCATAAAACAATGGCTAATAAGTTAACCTAAACTAATATTATTTAATTCTAAAAAAAACTACTTAAATTTTTAATTAAACTAATAGTAATCTAAAATATAATTTAAATAAGGAATTTTGGCTATAGAAAGTCACGGTTCCAATTTTAGAATCCATGGCACATAAATCGAGACGTACCATTGACTAACTAGTCAAACATCTTAAACTTAATGATTTGAGAGTACATCTCTATAGATTTCAGTGCCACGAGTGCACTAGAATTGACCATACCATAAAATCACGATTTGGTCAAAAGTTATTACCGTTATGGCTAACCGTGACCAAATCGATAAATTATCAGTCAAATCTGAGTTCAATGAATTAAATAAAATTTTAACAAATTCATAAATTTCTTGAAAAATTATATGTTGTAGATCTTTATGTCATCTTTTCAAAACTTCAAACGGATCACAAAACAGAGTTCGGGATATTCCGAAATCTCGAAAACAGTCCGACACGTCAATTTTTTGACAACCAACACTCAAATAAATATCCAAAAATTCACATAAATAATTACAACAAATAAAATATATCTTTGGAAAGATAACCTTGATATGGTTCTAACAAAAAAATGGCACACAAAAAGGACGTCGGAGTTGATCGCAATCGTTCCGCGAAGTTGAGGAATCACCAAGATCAATCCACAAAGGATGAGGCCAAAATTAATTAGGGTTTACTGAATATACATAAATATATAGGAGAGAGAGGCAGTTACAGCAGCTAGGCGCCGACAGGTGGGCCCACCGGGTGGGTGAGTAGGTAATTGCTCTATTAAATTATAGAAATTCAATAAAAATTCATTTTAACTACAAATAAATCCAAAAAAATTCCAAAAACATCTGGAAAATTCTATAAAATATTTTTAGATGTCTAGAGCCTAAATAAAAAGTTTCGCCTCAATATCTCTTCATGCGATCCCATAGTAAATTCCAAAAGCCTATGGAAAATAAATTATATGTGTTTTAATTATTTAAAAATCCCCAAAAAAGTTCCAAAAAAATTCAGAAAAATCCTAGAATATTCTAGAAATATTTCTAGTCAGCTTGGGCCCAAATAAAATATTTGGTCCCAAAATACCCCATGTGACTTTACAGTAAATCTTGAAAGTATTTAAAAATAATATACCCTTAAATATTAAGTACCTAAAAATATCTAAAAATTCTCGAAAAATATAAAATAGACAAATAATATATTTATGGCTACCTAGAGACCATAGTGACCATAAGTAACATAATTTTACCATACTTCACTTATATGCTTAGGTACAACCTCCTTGTGATTCTAAAATAAACCCTAAATAAAATTTAAAAAAAATCTAGGAAGCAGGTGCTATAGTTTCAGGTAGCAACTTGCTAGATGTGGTGCTCGCTTGGACGCATTGAGGCATGTAGTTCCTTGTAAATTCTAGGCGTACGACCGCGTTGAAGACTTCACTTATACATGACATAATGTATTGATATCGCCTTCTTCAAGTTGTAAGCCTAGGGGCATGATCTTTTGTATTGAGAGATGAGAGAGAGTTGGGTGATTGTATTCAGAGAGATAGTGTGAGCTTAGGTGATTATAATCTTGGATTCATGTCATTATAATTCGATTGCAATATCAATAAAAGATTATTCTATTTTGTAAACTTGTGTTATTCAACTATTCTACTTGGGACTTATGTGCGATGACCTCGTCGCTAAGATGCACAAATCGATCATTTTGGTATTTGCCTTGTGTGGGCACAACTTAGGCTCATGCTCAAATCGGTTATTTTGGTATTTGCCTTGTGCGGATGCAACTTAGGCTCATACGATATCACATCCATGCAAGGACGATCGATTCTGCGAAATTGTAGCATGACAACTATGGGTTTGGTGAGTGACTTTATTGTAATCTTTACTTTCTTCTCGGGTTTGTGAAGGGGTTGAACTTTTGGGCAAATAATTCAATAGTTTGTATCAAATCTCATATATTTTAGAGTTATAAAGATTGAGATTTGTCTAAGTAACATAGTCACCAAAAATATTGTGTTTAGTCTATCCATGGTGGTACGTTATCTTCAGGTGGGTTGGCATCGCTTTTACGTACGTTTTGCGGCTAACAATTGGTATCGGAGCACTCAGGTTTTCATGAGTAAAGGTACAACCATTTCTGTGGAGCAGATGAACATATGTATAATCACTCTCACAGGGAGAACTAGGCATTTTAAGCAAAGGATGCAGGATATGCTCTGCTGCGAGGATTTGCATGGTTCGTTGGATGGCGACAATGCCAAGCCATCAGACAAATCTATTGATGACTGAAAATGATAAGATCTGATGGTTGTTGGATTCATCCGCCAATGGCTGGACGATTCGGTGTATCATTATGTGCCCATGGAGAGTTTAGAAAAAGAATCATGGAAGAAGTTGTATTCGTTGTACGAATGGAAGATGGTTGAAAATAAGGCTGATCGTTAGGGACTTCGGTCTTGGCCAAGTTATTATTGTCGAAAAAATCCCAGTTGGAAAGGAGGTACTACTTATGACAGCTAGCATTGACATGGTGGTTGAGGAACTGGAGTTGAAGGAAGATGCACAACAGCCTGTGAGATTAGATATCAATGACAAGGGAAAACATGAACTTTGTTGCGAGGCAATAGGCGTAGAGTCCAATGGAGGAGCTATATGGTCAACACCTCTCATCAGACTGGAGTAGGAGTTATGTTCGGGTCCAGACTCAATTCAAGGTATCTAAAAGATTAGTTTGGACGTCATGAAGCATCGACGAGAGTTATGACAAATATGGCGGAGGACCAGTGGCTGAATTGGGCACGAACTGAACAGAAAAATAGCTTGAATGGTATACCAGCAGTATACTATAATAGATCAACGGTATACCAGTTCGACGAATACTGAATTCCAGAATCGATTGTCTGCCTACTAGTACACCGATGTTATACCGTAGTATATTGACCGTCGACACCAAATATGAGGCCAGGTCAGTATTAATAAAGTATGTGTGATCAAATTTGGATAGCCATGATAAGTCCTGGACTATTTTAGAATTGTTTCCAACCCTAAACTAGGTTTCTCAACCAATATATATGTGTTGATGGTGGTTGGCATGAAGAAGCTCAATACGAGTGATTCAGGGTATAAGTCCACAAGATATCTAAGAAAAAGTCCATGCTTTGCTATTAAGGTTCGCCATTCGAGACAGTTGGAAGAAGAGATCTGTTCGGAGAGTCGTCTTCTTCGTTCAGGGAGATCACTACGGGGTTGGATGAGTGATTTCATTATAATCTTTTATTTTCTTTTTGAATTTGGTGAGGAGGTTGAACTTTTGGGTGAAAGGTTCAATAATTTGTATTCAATCTTATATCTTTTAGAGTTATAAATATTATGATTTGCCTAGGTAACATAATCACTGAAAATATTGTGTTTGGTCTACCTTGGCGCTTTTATTAAACGATAATTCATTATCTTTAGGTGGGTTAGCATCGCTTCCGCATAAATTCTATGGCCAATAGTACTGAAAGAAACAAGATCTACGAGAAAATAGATAAAACAACATTTTTTGTGAGAAAAATGTTTTCTGCGATAATAACGTTTTCCCTAAAAAAAAACATTTTTAGTGAGAACAACGTTTTCTATGAAAAACTATTTTTCTATGAGAAACTGATTTTCGTAATAATAAAATTTTATGCGAGAACAACATTTCCTTCGAGAAAATAGATTTTTTCTCTTGAGAAACTGATTTATGTAATAACAACATTTTCTACGAGAAAATAAATTGTTGCAAGAACAACATTTTCTGCAAGAAAAACGTTTATGTGAAAAAATAGATTTTGTGAGGATAACATTTTTCTGCGAATATAGATTTATATGAGAACAACGTTTTCTACGAGAAAAACATTTTCTGCGAGAAAATAGATTTATGCAAGAGTAGCGCTTTCTGTGAGAATATGTTCATTTTACCATTACGGTTGATTGTGATCCTGAAGGATCTGATTATTTTGCCATGACTGCTCCTTTTTCAATCTATTAACCAAAAAATAGAGGGAAAAAATAGTTTGTAAAGGGAAAAAATTAGATTGTACCTTTTTTGTCAACAAATGATCGCGAATCGTGTAGCCTTCATCATGTAGCGTGCTGGTAACGTATTATAGTGTATTATACTATGATGTTCTTTAGGAATTATGTAGGAGAAAAAAGAGATGGATGAAGGAGAAGTCTTCTGTTATTCAGAATAATAAGCAACTCAGAAATCATAGTTAAATTTATATATACATCCAATATGATTAGGGGCTGTTTGGTTGCTTGAAAGTGGAAGAAAGTATGAAAGTGACTTTTTGTCTGGTAAAAGTGAAATGTATATGTTTTTGAGTTTCATGCTAGTTTTGTCTGGTGAATGTAACTTTCAATGTTTGGATATATAATATTTTCTAATTTGAAAGTGGTTAAATCATACTTTCAGTGTTTGTATGGCTATGGAAGTGGATAAAATAAAAAAAGGTATTATAAAAGTAACAAAAGATAGTTTTTTAACTAACAGTCCCCCAAGTGGTGAAAAATTTATTTATGTATATTAGTGTACATGAAAAATTTTATTTATAAATTTAATCAAAAAATTAATAAATTATAAGTTTAATGTATATTCACGTACAGTAAAACATAGTAACAAATGTATTTAAAAACAAAGCAAGTTTCAGTCCACATCTGCTAAAAAATAGTAGATATGAAAATGGAAACTTTCAATGGGATCAAAGAGCCGACAGGAACAACAAACAACAATCCAACAAAATTTAACCCACTTCTTGTCGGCTCTTTCAAGGTTGTTCCAAACAGCCGAACTCTTCTCCCATGCCAAAATTCCTCCACTTTCCTCTCATCTGTCCATTAGGGGGCGTTTGGTTCAAGTTTTGGAGACTTAAGAATGTGTTTTGGATTCTTTATCCATGTTTGGTTGGTATAGGATTGGGACTTGAGGGTGTGCTAGTAGTTACTATACTTTGATGTTCTTCAGGAATTATGTAGGAGAAAAAAGAGATAGATGAAGGAGAAGTCTTGTGTTATTCAGAATAATAAGCAACTCAGAAATCATAGTTAAATTTATATACACATCCAATATGATTAGGGGCCGTTTGGTTGCCTGAAAGTGGAAGAAAGTATGAAAGTGACATTTTGTCTAGTAAAAGTGAAATGCATATGTTTTTGGGTTGCATGCTAGTTTTGTCTAGTGAAAGTGACTTTTAATGTTTGGATATATAATATTTTTTTAATTTGAAAGAGGTCAAATCATACTTCTAATGTCTGTATGGCTATGTAAGTGGATAAAATAAAAAAAATGTATTATAAGAGTAACAAAAGATAGATTATTAACTATCAGTCCCAAGTAGTGAAAAAATATTTATGTATATTAATGCACATGAAAAATAATTTATTTATAAATTTAATCAAAAAATAAATAAATAATAAGTTTATAAAAAATAGATTAATTATTTTTTATATTCACGTACAGCAAAAAAATAGTAACATATGTACTAAAAAAACAAAGCAAGTTTTAGTCCATATCTGCTCAAAAACAGCGGATATGAAAATGGAAACTTTTAATGGGATCGAAGAGTCGATAGGAACTGCAAACAACAATCCAACAAAATTTAACCCACTTTCTGTCGGCTCTTTCAAGGCTGCTCCAAACAGCTGAACTCTTCTCCCCATTTGCCAAAATCCCTTAACTTTCCTCCCACATATCCCTTAGGGCGGCATTTGTGTTAGAGTAGGTGGGGTTCCTAACCTATGTAGAGAATACCTCGGAGTGCGACGAATGCCATCCGTGTGTCGGAGAAGCTCGGGGAGTGCATCAATCCTATTTTGGAACATATATGGTAAGAAAATATATGATTGGATTTTCATATTTACTTTGATCATATATTTATGATTGGGTCCTTCATATATTAGCTTTCCATATAATTGGGCTTCCAATTATGGCAAGCAAATTATGATTGGATTTCCATTAAATATATGATTAATGCATAATGGAAGTTTTCATATATATTGACCTTCCATGTATGGATTACCAAAGGCTTATAAAAGGGTAATGGATGCAAGTTAAAAAACATCTCAAAAACAAGAGTGCTTTACAATATTTGAGA
Source organism: Iris pallida (assembly GCA_029216955.1). Lineage (NCBI taxonomy): Eukaryota > Viridiplantae > Streptophyta > Magnoliopsida > Asparagales > Iridaceae > Iris > Iris pallida. Next base: position 18,201,867 of record JANAVB010023999.1, on the reverse strand, counting down.
GAGAGAGAGAGAGAGGATTAAGGACTATTGTGAAGGAGAGATTGCTTCGAATAATTTTTCGACATCTCTTGTTCTTCGGAGTTCACAATCAAAATTTTCTTCTTTCAAGTGAGTTGTGGTGATCCGTGTTGGATCAGGAGGAGCTTGTAGAGGGTGTATTATCTTTATTCCAATAGTGGAGGTTCTTTAGGGTTGGACTCCGATCGTCCCGTAGTTTTTCCCGCAAGGGTTTTCCATGTCAAAAATCTTTGTGTCTGATATTGTGTTTACATTTTTGGTTTGTGTGCTTTTGCTCGGTTCTCTTGCAGGACTTTCTGGTTTGGGGAAACGATTTTCGTGCTTCGTTCCCAACAGAGTGGTATCAGAACTTTGGGTTCAAAGAAGTGTCAGGTGTTGATAGTCAAACCAGGAAGCAGAGATGGACGCAAAGCCGGTGCGCATGATTAACCTGAACGGTACCAACTACCATTATTGGTAGAGCAAGATGAAGGATTTGTTGTTCTTCAAGAAGCTATATCTTCCAGTATTTACGTCCGAGAAGCCCAGTGACAAATCCGATGAGGACTGGAACTTCGAGCGTATACAGGTGTGTAGGTACATGCAGCAGTTCGTTGACGAAAATGTGTACAACCACGTTGCCATTATTGAGCATGCGAAAATGTTGTGGAAGAAGATGGAATCTTTGTACGTGCAAAAGACTGGGGTAAACAAACTGTTCCTAATCCAAATGATGATGGGTCTACGGTACAAAGATGGTGCGTCTGTTACGGATCACTTGAGTGAGTTTCAGGGCGTGGTGGACCAGCTATCCTCGGTGGAAGTCAAGTTTGACGATGAGGTTCAGGGACTTTGGTTGCTATGTACATTGCCAGACTCGTGGGAGACCGTACGAGTATATATGATCGCTTCTACTCCGGAAGGCGTAGTCAGTCTAGAGTTTGCCAAGATCGGGGTGCTAAATGAAGAGATACAGAGACGTTCTCAGGGCACTTCATCCACATTCCACGACTAAGAGGCACTAGTTTTAGAGAGCCACGGAAGGGGCAAAACAGGGGTCCAGGTGGTGTCAGAGATAAGAGCAGAGGCAAGTCCAAGGGTCGGTACGAGGACTCGAAGTGTTACCATTGTGGCAAGAAGGGCCACATCAAGTAGAACTGTTTTGCTTCGAAGAGAGAGAAGAAGGGTAACAAGGGGAAGCAAAGTGAGAACACTATAGTGACGGTGTCAGCACATGGAGGTGATGTGATCATCGTAGGTGATGAGGTTGTCATGAACCTCTCCTGCGATGACAATTTTTGGCTGGTGGACTCAGGTGCTTCAGTACATGCATCTCACAATAGGATAGTATTTTCCACTTACACAATAGGCGACTGTGGAGTATTAAAGATGGGCAACGGAGATGTATCGAAGGCGGTTGTCATTGGAGATGTATATTTGAGGATGAAGACGAGTGCAGTTCTTGTTCTCAAAGATGTCCGTCAAGTCCCTGATATCCGTTTCAACCTGGTATCGGTTGGAAGGTTGGATGACGAGGGTTTCTTAAAAATCTTCGGGAACGATCAATGGAAGCTTTCTAGAGGTTCGATGGTGATTGCCAGAGGAAGCAAGAAGTCTAGACTCTACTATATAGAAGGGGCGCACAGGAGGTGAATGCAGTTAGTAATGCGTCTACCGAGTTGTGGCACAGACGGCTTGGCCATATCAGCGAGAAGGGGATAAGCTACTTGGTGAACAGAAAGGTGATTCCAGGGCTAAAATCTATAAAATTGGAGAAGTGCACGCACTGTTTAGCGGAAAGCAAAATAGGGTGTCTTTCCAAAGTCACCCAAGTTCGAAGAAGCCGGCATTGCTCGAGTTGATTCACTCGGATGTCTGCGATCCTATGAAGGTAAAATCTATTGGTGGTGCTTCTTATTTTGTGATGTTTATTGATGATTGTTCCAGGAAGGTTTGGGTCTATACCTTAAAGACCAAGGATCAGGTGTTGCCCACTTTCAAAGAGTTTCAGGCCTTTGTTGAAAGGGAGACGGGCAAGAAGTTGCTATGTGTTCGGTCAGACAATGGCAGCAAGTATATCGGTCCCTTTGATGCTTATTGCAGAGAGCAAGGGATACGACACCAGAAGACTTCGTCCAAGACACCTCAGCTCAATAGTGTAGTGGAGCGAATGAACAGGACGCTGATGGAGAGTGTACGGTGTTTGCTGTTAGAAGCAAACTTGCTGGGCAGCTATTATGGTGAGGCACTTTATATAGTTGTTTATGTTATTAATTTATCTCCTAGTTCTCCTTTGCGAGGTGATGTGCCTGATAAAGTATGGTACGGTAAAGTACCGTCATACAACTACCTGCGAGCGTTTGTTTGTAAGGCCTTCGTGTATGTACTGAAGGACGAGGGATCCAAGTTTGAGTCGAAGATGAGGCGATGCGTCTTTGTCGAATACGGTCGCGATGTGTTTGGCTATAGACTCTATGACCCCTTAGAAAGAAAGCCCTACAAAAGCAGGGATGTGGAATTTACCGAGGATCAGACTATGACCAACACTCAGGATTTTGAGATGCCTTCTGAGGCTGAGGAATTGCCTGAGTTAGAGTCATTTCGCTTCGAGCAGTTTCTAAAGGACATCGCAGAGGATCCAATTTTGGGGGAGCTAGCACATGGAGTTACTTCCAACCTTGATCATCAGCCTACTGTTGGTGGTCAAGGTAACCCTCAGGAGGATGAGCATGCCAGGAAGGTAGTTCCTGAAGGGGAGGAGGCCGTTGATATACAGCCAGCACCAGTGGTTCCGTTGAGGAGGAGCGACATATAGCGTCGACCATCTACGAGATTATAGAAGCATGAAAAGATGGAGTTTGTGGGAATCATCACTTCATGCGGCCAAGAGAAACCAAGCCACAGAGGGAAGGCTCTTGAAGATCCCATGCGGCCAAGTGAAACTAAGCCACAGAAGGAGTGCTCCTAGAGACCCCATGCGGCTAAGAAAACTCGAGCCGCAGAAGCAAGGCTCTCGAAGACCCCATGCGGCTAAGTGGATTTGAGCCGCAGAGGGAAGACCCTCGAAGATCCCATACGGCCAAGTGAAACCAAGCCGCAGAAGTAAGGCTCTCGAAGATCCCATACGGCCAAGTGAAACCAAGCCACAGAAGCAAGGCTCTCGAAGATCCCATGCGGCCAAGTGAAACCAAGCCGCAGAAGCAAGGCTCTCGAAGATCCCATGTGGCCAAGCAAAATCGAGCCGCAGAAGCAAGGTTCCTAAGGCCACTATACGGCCAAAATGATTCAGGCTCTACTTTGTGGGGGGGACACATGGAAATTTGACCAAGTCTCAACCACCTAGATTTGCTACAACAAAGAAATCTTAACAACCTCCACCAGCTGGCAGCCCAAGATCGAGTCTTCATATGCTGTTACAGACACGTGGCCACGTGGCCCTTTATGCGGCCCAAAATCTGTTTTATGCAGGAATCACTATAAATAGCAGGGTACCACACCCATGCTAAAGGTTGGCAATCGAAGGCTGTCAAATTTCTTCAAGGGCAAAGACTGTATCTGGTAGTCCAAGAAGTAAGGCAGATTTGCTATACTTTCCCGAGCCTCCATCGTTACCTCCCAGAATCAAAAAAACAATTGTACTTAGATCGTTTCCTAGGATTTCTTTCTATGCTCTCTTTTGTACTTTCAAAATTTATAATCAAATCGAGTTTCTCTGTAATTCTTATTTTAATATTTAATAGCAAACACGATGGCAACTCTACTGGAGACTTCCTTCTCCTCTGATGAGAAGTTGGTGACGCAATCTGATGCGTCTAAGCTCGGCTCTACGCAGCAAATGCTTGTGGTTCGTTTTGACCAACAAGCATTCAAAGAAATGCTCTCTGAAGGGAGCGCCAGCCATCACAAAAGCGAGGCAACCCGAAGAGAATCCGCAGGACGTCAAAGCGCAAAACTGCTGCCCCTCGCCAGGTTCTCGAAGAAGCTCCTTCTGCGGCCCAAGACGGTGATCAAAGCTCTCCTACGGCCTTGCTTCAGACCACAGAGAACCCCACTGTCTCCAAATCCAGCAGAGGAAAATACTACGATGCTGAGCTTTTGGGGGCACAAGGGAAACCCATACGGACGAAGAAGAGACCGCATAAGAAAAATGGGTAGTCTGCCTATGTGGCATCCAACTCTGTCCGTAAGCAGATGGCCCATGCGGTAGCCAATCCTGGCCGCAGACAGGCTGTCCCATACGGCCCTGTTAGAAGCTCTATTTTTGACCGTCTCTCATGCGGACCCGACCCCATACGGCCCATTGAGAATGTGGAATGTTCCAATCTGGACTCTTCTTACTACGCGCCTTTGGGTGCTAAGTCGAAGAAGTCTAGGGCAGTGCGGGCCCAACAAGCCCAATCAAATGTCTAAACTGCTGACCGTCAGCGGGCATCGTTAACTATTATGCGAGCTCCTGATGAAAAGTTGTATAGAACCTCCCGTGTCCAGCCCTCTACGATAAACGGACATGGTAGGTCCCAAAAGTCTTCCTACAACGATCGAGAGCAAGTGCTTTTACTAGCCTCAGATCAAGGAGCAAACATGATATCTACGCACCCATGCGCTCAGGATACCCGAGCCTATAAAACAGATGCAAAGGTAGATCAATCTGCCCTCGACTTGCGAGAAGTACTCATCCACAAACACAAAAAGAGAGAGGAAACCTTGGCATGCAGTGAGCCCTCCCTAGGACATTACTGTACCCAAGTTGTCATCAACTACTGCTGCAATAAGTTGGCAGCACCTGAAGATCGACAGTCCGTTTTCCAACGACTGCACCAGCCAGCACCTGACCGACGACAACTCGAGAAACAGGTGCAAATTTTGGGAGACGAAGAATTTTCTTTCGCCTTCTGTAATTCAACTCGAAAGGTTCCTGCCGACAAGGAAGGAAATAAGACAGACTCCTCCAGCCCGACAATCTTAGCCAGTACTGCAAGGAATCTCTCATCTGAAGGATTGCCGCCGACAACCACAGGGGGTGTCTATCTAGGCACCCGTTCAAAAAAGAAGCTTCCAACACCCGGGGGTGCATCCTCGAGTTCCTTGGGGGTGAATGAAGCTGGGGGTGGTAGTCCCCTGAACATATGCAACAACCTAGTGTTCCAAGAGGGTACACAGGTGGTAGCAATCTACTAGAATTATACAACAGACTTGGACGTCTCCGAGGGTGACCGCCTTCGCCAAGACGATGCAGCTTCCTGCATAGGGGGTAGCACCCCTTCTGAGTCCGAGGAGGAGAACATTCTAACGTTCCAAGATGATTTTACTACACGAAAATATGACACGGAGAGCACATCTTCTACGGTCCCTTCTACGTCTACCCATGTGCGGACAGTCTTTATGGCCGACGATGATCATGAAGGACCTACCGATCGATAACATCTAGAAGTACTTGAAGCCATGCTCCTATCCTTGGTCAAGTCAGTAGACGAAATCAAAGCCGCCTTGCCGACTCAACCAGCAAGACGCCTGGACAAACAAGTTTGTTTGACCCGCAGTCAACACGGACTCCAACACGATTGCTCGTCCTTTGGGTGACAATCCTCTAGGAGCATCCGCTCCTTCAGCTGCAGACGAAGCCAGGGAGGCAATAAGGGAAGTCCAGGAGCTTCGAGCAATGTTTAATGCTCGAGACTCCTCCCGCGACCTCAGAATACAACAGCCGTATCCCGTTGCGTGGAGAGACGTTTCTTTTTTGCCCCGGTACAAACTGTGTCATATCGATTCGTATGACGGGAAAACCTCTGCCAGCCACTATATGACTTATTTTGAGGTCACAATAGATCACTTGTCGCATAGTGATGCCATCCTCACACGATTATTTATCGGAACATTGGAGGGAATCGCGTTCGACTGGTATCGCAACCTTCCGGACAACTGCATCCATTCCTTTGACGACTTCAAGCACATGTTTCCGGAAAGATTCTACGAAGTGGGGCATGATGTGACAATGTCGTCTCTCATAGACGTTATTCAGGAAGAGAGGGAGCTAACAAGGAACTATATCGAGCGATTTCGTCAAACTGCGATGAGATTGCCACAAGGCAATCCCGAAATCTCCTTGATTAAAATCTGCCAGAAGAAGTTGCTCCCCGCAATCAGCCTCTGGATGGGCGAAGATCAATTTAGGGACTGGACAACCTTCATCATAAGCGCTACCAATGCAGAGGCAAAGTTAAAAAAGGCCCGCCAGCTAGGATTGCACATCCCATATGGAGACGACAAGGGCAAACATCCTGGTACCACCTCCAACAACAACGGTGGCGGCACCTCCAATAACCGGGACAATAAAGGCAAATAGGCCATGGTTGCTGGTACAACCAAAAAGCCTGAACCGAAGCAAACAGAAGTTCTGAAGCCCAAAGAGATGACATACTCCTTTAAAGATAGCCATGTCAAACCTATCTTCGATATGCTCCTAAAGGCGGGTAGGATCCGGCTCCGTGATATAGAGCGCGAGCCTCGACCAACAGAGATCGAGGATCCGAAGTATTGTCACTTCCACCGCTATGTCCACCACCCTACGCATGAGTGCTTCACATTAAAGCGGTACATCCAGAACCTCATCAACTCCAATGCTCTGTTGCTGGATTTCGAAGAGGTTACCGTGGCTGCGAACATGGTATCAGTTCAGTTCGATGACTTTCCCTCCACAAAAACTCAAGACGGGGTAATACCTGTCCCCCGGGCAACGATGGAGGTTACTAATCTTCCATCTATCCGAGACCAGACGACTGGGTTGGTGCCTCTCATCACGTCACGATGAGAGGTCATGTGGGTGCAACCAGACCTAGTGCCCGAAGTTACCCAGGCGGTACCATCTTCAACCAACAAAAAAGGGCAGAAAGTCCAGATCATGCCATACAATTTTGCCGAAGCTGAGGAGGAGGCGGCCATTATTACCCGGTATGGTGCACAATTCCAACCCACTCTGGTAATTCAGTCGAAGACCCTCAGCCGACAACGCTGCCTGCTACTGATGTTCCGGGGCCATCTCATCCTCCACGGGCGGACAGGTCCAAGCTGAAGGAAACCCGCTTCGACAGGCCGCTCTGTAAGGATGCACCTCAGGGGCTGGAGAGACCTTACAACTTTGACATATTAGCACAAATGGCTAATATGCTAGCAAAGTTGTCGTTATACGAGCTCCTAAAGCTCTCCAAGGATCTTCGTGTCGTATTGAGCGAAGCACTCCAGAATGCTGACGCCTCCTTAGCCCAGGTCAAGCCTATAGGAAAGGACGCATCAACAGATCTCCAGGGCAACAATTGTGCAGACGCAATGCCCAACATCGTGTTTACCCCACAGGACAGGTTAATCAAGACCAACTTGTATGATCGCCCCTTGTACTACACTGGATACATAGACGACAATAAGCATTATCCCAAAAAGCTTGCTTCAACTCCTCGACATCCCTATGCACCGGCTAGCATCAACCAACACTGCCATTAGCGGTTTCAACTCAGAAAGGAGCTATCCCCTAGGAAAGATCTGCTTGAAATATCAGATCGGCGACCTGAAGACGGAGGTTACCTGCTACGTCATAGACGCAGATACGTCCTACAATATCCTCTTAGGGCGTCCGTAGATACATGACAATATGATCGTGCCGTCTACACTCCACCAGTGCTTCAAGTATGTCAGTAAGCAAGGCTTTGTGAAGACGAAATTCACCGACATCGATCCCTTCAAAGGGGTTGAGTCTTACTATTCTTCGGAGGCTTGTCTATATGAAGAATCCAAGAAGCACATAACTGACGAACTGGAGGCCACAATAGGGTCAGAAGAACCTTTGAAAATCCATCTTCAGGCCCGTAAACCGGGCAAAGCTGCACCATTTATCGTAATTTTACATAAAGAGGTGCCCGATTCCTCCGACCCAGCAGTGCAGTTGGAACCAATGGTTATCAAACTCCCAAGGCCCAGCCAGGAGCCAAAACCCTTCGGGGAGCTGATGGTGATCCGATTATCGAAATCCAATCAAAGGCGATCGAAAGATACGAGGCCCTCTGTGGGGACAATGGTGATCCGATTGCCAAAATCCAATCAAAGGCGATCGAAAGATGCGAGGTCCTCTGTCGCGCCGATCATTATCTGCCTCCCCAAGACAAGTCGAAAACCAAGTGTTGATCCGAGGCCCTTAGGCAAGCCAATGCCACAAGCAGAACCCTTGGTGGTCAAGCTGTCCAAGACAGCATCCCAACCTCCGGTCATGCAGGGGGTAGCTGAAGAGGAGGCAAAACTCACAAAATATTTGGTTGCACAGGTGGATATTCCCTCTCCTAATGATGTAATATTTGCAGACAAAATTCCTTATTTCATCAATAAGAGGCTACCTTTGAACTACCCTGAATACAATCTGATGTATGATATGGAGCATGGTCTGGACATTAACCTGCACACACAAGTAACAACCGTCCATACCACAAATCGACTTACTCCCATTAGAGGTGCATACTTCCTAGTCCCAGGCAAAAGAAAAGGTGATCACTCAATCATCTTCGGCCGAAAAAAAGGCCCTCAACCTTTCATCCCAGAAGAGTTCGATCTCGAACCCGACATTGGAAGATTGTCGCTCTACCTGTATAGTCCCCAAGCTAAGTACTTTATGCAAAAGCAGGGGTACGACATGGAGACTACCCTAGGTTTGAATTACGGCAACGGCCGACGATCGCCTCTGCAGCTGTCAGCCTCGGCTAGGAAACCTCGTGATTATTACAGCAAGTCCAGACGCGGTCTCGGTTATGTTACACCAGCAACGATGCCCGAGAGCTTCGATAAGGAATGCGAGTGGCATTCTCACTCATCCGAATCGCCTACATACAATTTTGATGATAGCATCAGGGATATATTCAGGCAGACATTCTCTGTCAACATGGCATCCGCTGACATTGAAGAGGAAGACGAAGATCTACTTGAACCTCTTGAATTGGAGCCATGGATCGAACAACTAGATGCATAATAGGAGAAGCACTTTGAATGACGAGACCCTCCTACTGAAGACGAGGTCATGCAAGTTGACCTCGGCGACGAATCCTCTCCAAAGCCAATCTTCGTCAGTAAAAGCCTGACGGACGACAAGCGGGAGTTGCTGCTGCAACTCATTAGAGAATATATTGACATATTCGCTTGGAGCTATGAAGACATACCAAGGCTAAATCCCGAGATTGTACTTCATAAGCTCAATATTCATCCGGATGCAAAACCAGTCAAACAACGACAACGACAATTTCATCCAAATATCATGAACTCTATCGAGGCGGAAGTAAACTAGCTTATAGCTAGCGGTTTCATCTACGAGGAACAGGGACTGGGTAGCTAATATAGTATCAGTCATCAAGAAGAACGAAAAGATCCAAATCTGCATCGACTTTCGCAATCTGAATGCGGCATATCCTAAGGATAAATTCCTTCTTCTAATCACCGACATAATAATCGATAATACGTGTGGCTTCGAGCTATGGATGTCTTTTCAGGATACAATCAAATCAAAATGTCTCCTGACGATAAGAAGCATACGTTATTTCGAACACCGATCGACGTGTATTGTTACACAGTCATGTCCTTCGGCCTAAAGAATGCTGGTGCTATATATCAACGAGCTATGAGTGTCATCTTTAGAGATCACTTGCACAAGATGGTGGAGTGTTACGTTGACGACATCGCCATTAAAAGTCGCTCCAAGGATGATCACTTACACGATTTGAGGACAGTGTTTGACCTTATGCGAGCACACAATCCGAAGATGAATCCCACCAAGTCCTTCCTAGGCGTATCCAGCGAAAAATTCTTGGGCTTTGTCATTACTTCCCAGGGCATTCACATAGACCCCGATAAGACAAAAACAATCTTGGAGATGAGTCCACCGAGGAACCTCCGCGTACTACGTGGCCTTCAGGGAAAACTAGCCTACATTATGAGGTTCATATCTAACGTCTCAGGACGATCTCAACCCTTCACACAACTCATGAATAAAGGTGTCTCTTTTGTATGGAATGAAGAATGTCAATGCACCTTTGATGACATTAAGGAATACCTGTCGAATCCGCCAGTTCTGGTAGCCCTGGTCTTCGGAAAACCCTTTCTGCTTTATGTACAGGCAATGGAACACTCCCTCGGCGCCTTGCTAGCACAGAACAATAATGTAGGGCACGAACAAGCTATCTATTACCTCAGCCGAATGATGGTGGGGCCGGAGCATAGGTACACCGCTGTGGAGAAGAAATGCCTTGCCTTGGTGTTTGCCATTCAGAAAACACGACACTATGTGACAGGGCAGACCATCCTTGTTGTCTCACGAGTTAACCCTCTCAGGATTCTCATGACCAAGCCGGGCGCACTCAGCTCTCGTCTAGCCACCTAGGTGATATTGTTGTCCCCCTATGACATGGTTTTCATTCCACAGAAGGCTGTCAAAGGTCAAGCCTTGGCTGACTTCTTAGCAGCCCACCCAGGCTCAGAAACAACCAGAATCTATGAAGAAATCCCAGACAAAGTTATTAATTCAAACATGACTTCACATGATGTTGTTTGGCGAATGTTCTTCGACGGTGCTTCAAGGACGGGGTCCCAAGGTGATATCGTCACTGGAGTCGGAATAGTATTAATTTCTCCCTCTGGATTGATAGTCAATCGGGCATACTCCCTCACAGAATCCTGTTCAAATAATGTAGCTGAATATAATGCTTTGGTCATCGGACTCCGACTCACAAAGAAAGTGGGGGTCGAATACCTAGAAGCATATGGCGACTCGCAGTTGATTGTTAATAAAATCCGAAGCTCATACGAGGTTCGTAATGCGGACCTGATTCCTTACCATCAGACAGCAATTGCCATCATTACAACCTTGGAAGGGTTCTTTTTAGAGCATGTTCCTAGTCTCCAAAATATTGAAGCCGACGCCCTAGCAGGCCTCGTCGCTTCTTTGGCGGTTCCAAATCATGCTCATCATCTAGTCGACGTGATAGGCCATGAGCTGGTCTGTCCCAAAAATAATGTTCAACTAGGTACGAGTTACTCCGCCCAGATAACCAATGATGTGCAAGACTGGAGACTCCCGTTCATCGATTTTGCAGTCTACAGAATCCTGTCTAAGAATGTGAAAGAAGCAACTTCAATCAGAAAGCGTTCTCCCAGATTCTTTTATGACACAGAAACAAAAATATTATATCGACGATCCTACAACGGGCTACTGTTAAGATGTCTGTCAAATGCAAAAGCCAAAGAAGCCCTACGCGAGGCTCACGATGGCGTTTGTAGGGCTCACCAACCTGGCCCGAAGTTGCAGGACCGTCTCCGTCAGATGGGCTATTACTGTCCTACGATGGTAGCAGATGCAGTCGATTATGCAAAAAAGTGTAAGGCTTGTCCGATCCACACAGACTTCATACATCTGCCATCCGAATTCTTGCACCCAACAGTGGCCTCTTGGCTATTTGAAGCATGGAAAATAGACATCATTGGCCCAATAACCCCGCCATCGTCTACGGGACACTAGTTTATACATGCAATCACCGACTACTTCTCCAAGTGGGCGAAAGCTATTCCGCTTGCAGAGGTAAAGACATCAAACGTGATTAGTTTCATAAAACATCATGTCACCTACCGTTTTAGACTACCCTGGAGGATCATTCATGACAACGGTCCGTAGTTCGCAAGCCATGCTTTCTATCGATTCTGTGACAAGAATCGGATCCAGGACGTGGCTTCAACGACATATAATCCATCGACAAATGGTCTTGCTGAAGCTTTTAACAAGACCATAATCAAGCTTCTCAAAAAGTTCGTGTCTTCAAACAAGCACGACTGGAATGAAAAGCTGGGCGAATGCTTATGGGCGTACCGCACTACGAGTCGAACGGCTACAAGAAATACACCATTCTCTCTGGTGTACGGGAGCGAGGCAGTTATCCCATTGGAGACCCAGATCCCCTCGCTTCGTATGCCCCTTACTTACCGATTGACGTCGGACGATAACTACCACCGACGGCTACAAGAATTGGAAGCCCTAGACGAGAAACATTTGCAAGCTCAACAAAGCATCGAGCTCTATCAAGCACGCATCTCTCGAGCCTTCAATAAGACAGTCAAGCAGAGGACGTTCCAACTAAGCGATCTCGTCTTGGCCATTCGCAGACCGATGGTCATGACTCACAAAACCGTTGACAAATTCTAGCCCAAATGGGAGGGTCCATTCATCATCGAGACCGTATTCTCCAACGGCGCATACCGGCTCGTGAAACAGAATGGAGACTTGCTCATGATGCCCATAAATGGCAAGTTTCTGAAGAAATATTATGTCTAAAGGCATGCTGGTACGTCCTCAAACCACCAAATCTTCCAGACTGTCGAGTTATGTATACCAAGTACCTCTGAACTTCTACCTTAATGCTTCGCCCCGCCGGAGTTCACCAGGCTTATTGCCATCTCTGAGCAAACTTCCTGGTCCTGATTATCGTATGTCACGTCCATATTACCTCTGATACCGATAGTCTCTTGACTTGACACCTGTACCCAATTTGGGATAAAGTTATGGTGTTAAGACCACAAAACCTATCATGTCCATATTACCTCTGTTGGGTTTTGTCTCAAAATCTATTACTCGTACCACCAGTGCGTAGAAGAGTAATAGGTCCACAAAAAAATTACTTATGATTATCGTATGTCACGTCCATATTACCTCTAATATAGATAGTCTTCTCATCTAACACATATACCCAATCTGGGATAAAGTCATGGTGTTAAGACCACAGAACCTATCACGTCCATATTACGTCTGTTAGGTTTTGTCTCAAAATCTATTACTCGCACCACCGGTGCGCAAAAGGGTAATAGGTCCATAAAAAATCATTCGAATATATTACTCACACCACCAGTGCGCAAAAGGGTAATAGGTCCACAAAATTATTCAAATCTACTACTCGCATTTCTAGATGCACAAAAGGGCAATAGGTCCACAAAAAAAGTCCTCCAAGTGGGATATCTTCTGCCAATCACAAGTGCTAGAATTTCAGATATCACAAAGAAGGAAAGAAGATAATGTATCTTTTATTTTATGAAACATCAACTACATTGGTGGGGCTACATCTCCAAAGAAAAAGAAGAAAAAAGAATAGAAAATCCACCACTCATCAGTAATATATAGCATAGTGAGTATTGCCTCAAGCGGCACAGTGGGGCAATCGATCTTTAATTTAGCCCGACGTTCAGCTGTTTAAGTCAGTTTGGCAGCACCACGCCTTCGTCAAAAGGCAGTTCCGTAGCCCTCGAAAGGAGTCATGTTTTACTGCTGAGAAGCAAACAAGGCTGTTGAACCTTCGAAAAGCCACACGGAGGAGGGCAAATATAGCATGCTAAAAGCATCTACAAGCGTTAACTTTCTCCCTTCCGTATTGCGGACGTCCTAGGCCCGTTCCTCCAAGAGGCCATACCGTCAAAACAACATCCCTAGTGTTGCTTTTGCGTACTTAGAGAGCCGTGAAAACAGAACTTTCACGACGACGCCTAACCACCATCCGACTCTCCGATGTATAAAGTGTCTTCCTACCATCTGAGAAAAACTCTTCCGAAGCATGGAGAGTTCTGAGTTGTCTGATGTGCGTGTCAAAATGTTGCATCTCCACCATATCCAAAATCGTCGATACCGGTCCTGGAGAAATTTTATAGCCAGATCCCTATAAAATATAAAATGGGAACACATGCACCTTGGAAACCCGACTATGCACAAAAGGTGTTAAAGCTAAAGCACATCGATGATATGTGACTGGCCCGCGTATAAAGCATGCGACATGGCCATCTGAGTTTAAAGCATTCGTTTTCCTTAAGGAGGTTGTACGTCAGGATGAGCGGAGAATGAGTCTGCAACTATCGACGAAGAGGCAAACCCCTTTCCTCCGTTAGCAGTGCCTTGGAGGCTTCGGGGGCCATGGCTGATCGGGAGCGGAAAAGGATGTTAGAAGAGAAGAGGACGAAAAGAGAAGAAGTCGAAAGAAAGCAATAGGAGTTCTCTCGCTGCCGTACGGCCTATATATTTATAGGCCACCAAAAAGCGTAAACGGATAGGCGCCGTTTCGGTTATCATGCCATTAAAGATAATAATGACCTTTTGGATTTTATCCTTAGAAACCGTCATCTTTATCTTGAAAAGAGAGCACAAATCTAAAAAAACAAAATTCGAGCATTAAATGCGCCAGTGACAGCCGGACAGAGTCTCTTTGCAGCTCAAAATTTCTCTACAGACCAAAATCTCCTTGCGGCTCGAAGCTTCCCTGCGGCTTAACGTTTTATGAATGTCTCCATGCTTCTTATTCAAAGTATTCCAAATTTGCAATTTGAAAACATTGAAGGGGGTCTTGTAGAAGCATGGAAAAGATGGAGTTTATGTGGATCATCACTCCATGCGGCCAAGAGAAACCAAGCCGCAGAGGGAAGGCTCTCGAAGATCCCATACGGCCAAGTAAAACTAAGCCGCAGAAGGAGTGCTCCTGAAGACCCCATGCGGCTAAGAAAACTCGAGCCGTAGAAGCAAGGTCTCGAAGACCCCATGCGGCTAAGTGGATTCGAGCCGCAGAAGAAAGGCCCTCGAAGATCCCAAGTGAAACCAAGCTGCAGAAGCAAGGCTCTCGAAGATCCCATGCGGCCAAGTAAAATAAGCCGCAGAAGCAAGGCTCCCGAAGATCCCATGCGGTCAAGTGAAACCAAGTCTCAGAAGCAAGGCTCTTGAAGATCCCATGCGGCCAAGTGAAGCCGAGCCGCTGAAGCAAGGTTCCTAAGGCCACTATGCGGCCAAAATGCTTCAGGCTCTACTTTGTGGGGGGACACATGGCAATTTGACCAAGTCTCAACCATCCAGATTTGCTACAATAAAGAAATCTCAACAACCTCCACCAGCTGGCAGCCCAAGATCGAGTCTTCATGTGCTGTTACAGACACGTGGCCATGTGGTCCTTTATGCGGCACAAAATCTACTTTATACAAAAATTACTATAAATAGTAGGGTACCACACCCATGCTAAAGGTTGGCAATCAAATGCTGGCAAATTTCATCAAGAGTAAAGACTGTGTCTGATAGTCCAAGGAGTAAGGCAGAGTTGCTATACTTTCCCGAGCCTCCATCGTCACACTCCAGAATAAAAAAAATAATTGTACTTAGATTGTTTTCTAGGATTTCTTTCTAGGCTCTCTTTTGTTCTTTTAAAGTTTACAATCAAATCGAGTTTCATTGTAATTCTTGTTTTGATATTTAATAGCAAACAGAGATATGCACCAAATAAGTATGTGCTATTGACTGACGGGAGAGAGCCCGAAAGTTTCGCAGAGGCTATGGACGACAAACATAGGTAGGAGTGAATGGAGGCTATATAGGAGGAGATGAGTTTCTTACAGGCTAACTCCACTTGTGATCTGGTGCGGTTGCCAAAGGGCAAGAAGGTTTTGAAAAATTGATGGGTGTTCAGGGTGAAGCAGACAGATGATGTTACTCGCTCTCGTACAAAGCGAGGTTGGTAGTTAAAGGCTACGATCAGCGGAAGGGCATAGATTATGATGAGATCTTTTTGCTAGTCGTCAAACAGTCGTCTATTCGAGTGGTGTTAGCATTGGCAGCCAGTTTCGACTTGGAGGTAGAGCAGATGGACGTGAAGATGGCATTCTCCATGGTGATCTTGAGGAGGAGTTGTACATGGAGCAGCCAGAGGGATTATGTGAGAAGGACAAGTCATATTTGGTTTACCGGTTGAGGAAGAGCTTGTATGGTCTAAAGCAGGCTCTGAGACAGTGGTATAGGAAGTTCGTATCGTTTATAGGGGAGCATGGTTATGCACGATCGACATCAGATTACTGTGTATTCGTCAGGTACTTTGTCGATGATGATTTTATCATTTTACTACTCTATATTGATAATATGCTACTAGTGGATCGGAATGCCACTAGGATATCGGAGTTGAAGCACCAACTGGGTGCGGCCTTATGTATGAAGGATTTGGGCATAGCGAAGACCATTCTTGGGATTGAGATCAGCCGAGAGAGAGAGTCCATGTTGCTACACTTGTCCCAAAAGAAGTACATTCACTGGGTACATTAGCATTTCGGGATGGACGGGTCGAAGAAAGTGAGTAACCCCCTTACAGCTCACTTTAAGTTCACTGAGGAGTAGTGTCCATCTACCAAGGATGAGAATGAAGATATGGAGTGGGTTCCATATGCATTAACTGTGGGAAGCCTCATGTATGCTATGGTATGTACGTGGCCAGACTTTGCTCACACAGTTGGCACAGTTAGCAGGTATCTTTCCAATCGTGAAAGGGTACATTGGAGTGCGGTTAAGTGGATCCTACGATACCTTTAGGGCACTGCCGATTGGAGACTTTCTTTTGGTGGTGATGAGCCGAAGCTGGTTGGGTATACCGATGCTGATATGGCTGGAGAGGTAGACACAAGGTGTTCGACTTCGGGCTATGTGATAATGTTTGCTGGTAGAGCGGTATCATGGCAGTCACGATTGCAGAAGTGTGATGTCTTATCAGCGACAGAGGCAGAGTACATTGCGACGACGGAGGCTTACAAGGAGTTGTTGTAGATGAAGAAGTTGATGTAGGAAGTGGGGCTAAAGCAAGAGCAGTATACTTTGCTTTGCGATAGCCAGAGTGCCATTCACCTTGTGAAGAACCAGGCA
This sequence comes from Iris pallida, assembly GCA_029216955.1. Taxonomy (NCBI): domain Eukaryota; kingdom Viridiplantae; phylum Streptophyta; class Magnoliopsida; order Asparagales; family Iridaceae; genus Iris; species Iris pallida. The sequence continues at coordinate 18,185,156 of JANAVB010023999.1, read as the reverse complement.
TTTTATAGTCGGTCCAAGCACATTAAGACTCAGTATCATTGGATATGGGATATGGTTGAGAAGAAGGACGCGACGCTTGAGAAAGTCCATACTGATGACAATGGAGCGGACATGCTCACGAAGGTTTTACCAAGGAGAAAGTTTGAGTATTGTAGGTGGATCATCGGAATGACGAGTTCCTCCACCTAGTTGTGAAGTAGGAGATTTGTTGGAGTGGGTCGGGTTCCCAACATATGTGGAGAATACCCCGGAGTGCGACGAGCGCCATCCGTGTGTCAGAGAAACTCGGGAAGTGCATCGATCCTATTTTGGAACATATATGGTAAGAAAAAATATGATTGGATTTCCATATTTACCTTGATCATATATTTATGATTAGATCTTTCATATAGTAGCTTTCCATATAATTGGGCTTCCAATTATGGCAAGCCAATTATGATTGGATTTTTATTAAATATATGATTGATGCATATTAGAAGTTTCCATATATATTGACCTTCCATGTATGGATTACCAAGGGCTTATAAATGGGTGATGGATGCAAGTTGAAAAACATCTCAAAAACGAGATTGCTTTACAATATTTGATAGCGAAAGAGGATTAAGGACTATTGTGAATGAGAGATTGCTTCGAATAATTTTTTGGCATCTCTTGTTCTTCGGAGTTCGCAATCAAAAAAATTTCTTTCAAGTGAGTTGTGGTGATCCGTGTTGGATCGGGAGGAGCTTGTAGAGGGTATATTCTCTTTATTCCATTAGTGGAGGTTCTTCAGGGTTGGACTCCGATCGTCCCATGGGTTTTTCTGCAAGGGTTTTCCACGTCAAAAATCTTTGTATCTGTGATTGTGTTTGGTGTTTTTGGTTTGTGTGCTTTTGTTCGGTTCTCTCGCAGGACTTTTTAGTTTGGGAAAATGGTTTTCGCGCTTCGTTCCCAATAGAGTGGTATCAGAGCTTTGGGTTCAAAGAAGTGTCAGGAGTTGATAGTCAAACCAGGAAGCAAAGATGGACGCGAAGCCGGTGCACATGGTGAACCTGAATGGTACCAACTACTATTATTGGCGGAGCAAGATGAAGGATTTGTTGTTCGTCAAGAAGCTGCATCTTCCAGTATTTGCGTCCTAGAAGCCCAGTGACAAAACTGATAAGGACTGGAACTTCGAGCATATACAGGTGTGTGGGTACATGCGGCAGTTCGTTGACGAGAACGTGTACAACCACGTTGCCAATATTGAGCATGTGAAGACATTGTGGGAGAAGCTGGAATCTTTGTACATAAAAAAGATCGGGGTAAACAAACTGTTCTTGATTCGGATGGTGATGGGTCTGCGGTACAAAGATGGTACGTCCATTACGGATCATTTGAGTGAGTTCAAAGGCGAGGTGGACCAGATATCCTCGATGGGAGTCAAGTTCGTCAACGAGGTTCAGGGACTTTGGTTGCTATGTACATTGCCAGACTCGTGGGAGACCGTATGAGTATCTACGATCGCTTCTTCTCCGGAAGGCATAGTCAGTTTGGAGTTTGCCAAGAGCGGGGTGCTAAATGAAGAGATGCGGAGACGTTCTCAAGGCACTTCATCCATATTCCACCACTCAGAGGCGCTAGTTTCAGAGAGCCGTGGAAGGGGCAAAAGCAGAGGTCCAGATGGTGGCAGAGATAAGAGCAGAGGCAAGTCCAAGGTCGATTTGAGGACTCGGGGTGTTATCATTGTGGGAAGAAGGGCCACATCAAGCAGAACTGTTTCGCTTAGAAGAGAGAAGAATGTAACGCCCCAGTCCCAAAATACTTAGGACCAAGTACGCAAACATGCCAGCTGCACATATACGAAGAATACTCCAATATATGGAATCCTCGTATACGTACATAAGCTGTATATATAATAAAATCACATGCCAGAATATAAGTATCTAATCTCATCACAGCTCAACACAGAATAAATAAGAGTCCAATAAATAATAAGTGCATCAAAGAGATAGCCGGGTGGACATACCCACTCCAAACAGCTATGAAAAATAGTCACAATGATCGGAGTCCAACCTCCGCAGAATAGAAAAAAAAAGATGTAAAAATGTCCACTAAAATGTCTCAAGGAAATCAATAAGCTAGAAGTCAGCGGAAGATGTCTCGTCATCAATGTATGATGGATCCAGAGCTGCTCCGTACTCCTGCGGAAAGTCGTCTAATCCTGGAGAGATAACCAGGTCCTCAGAGGGACGTAACAACATATAAAAAAATACCATGCCATATAAACTGTGATATATAATAGAGAAGAAAGTAATGTATGCAATAGGGTGCCTACCAGTTCTACAGTGATAATGCAGTTAAGAACAAACTTTCAACGCATGGGCACTCTGGCTGCAGGAAACTCAGGTATGGTCCCACCAGGATACCAGGGACCTCAAAGCATAACATTCCTTGAATGTCAAAGGCCAGTAGGATCAGGAATATAAAAGTGCATAGTGGCTCATACGTTAAGGAACTATCCTCCCCACCCAATGTCTAGTAGGGTCACATCCATGTCCCATAGGAACCTCTAGTAACTGCCAAATCCACTAGCATACAATTTTATTGGCAGTTACTCCTAACCGTCGTACGTCTCCTACGTATCGGTAGCCAGCCGACTACGCGAGTACGTGTCCTACATGCGACTCACAACTCATGATGATCATGTGTCACGGCCGTATGAGATATACCAATACCTCATCAATAATGGGTGGTCACTAGACTAAGTCAATGCAAAGCAAGAAAACGACCGATAGAGTCGCTTGCACCCAAGTGTGACTTGGACGCACATTTTTATAATAACAACAAATAAGAAATACTAAAAATAACAACCAAAAATAAGAATATGTAAATCACAGAGTAAGGTGGCAAGGTATCTTGTCTGGTAGTGCGGGAATGACAACTCCAATAGTCAATCACATCAACAATAAAAAGTCAAAATCCACGAACGGCTCCGGATGCCGAAACAGACATCAAGAACGTTCCTAGTGTAAAAGCTATATCTAGAAAATGCCTGTCCAAAAGTTCAATTCTGGGATAGGGGAAAAATCATAATTTCAGGTCAAATGATGTTCGCCGTTGGACCCATTTTGTACCGAAATGCGTGCCAATGTCTATGGTCTCTAAAGTCGTCAAACTACATGTCTATGAGTCCGGTTTGAGGAGATGAACCCAACCGTATGTCCAAAGTTGGATTCTGGCGGACCATGTACAATTTCGCCCGTTGGATCGGGTCACGTGTCCGCCAATTAGGCGTTTCAATCGACCTTCTCAGAATTGGACCAAACTTGGCATTGTCACGATCCGCTACCCAAATTGTTGGACCGGGC
>JANAVB010023999.1:17991824-18179324 GCA_029216955.1 Iris pallida | reverse complement strand
TACATATATACATAAATACATATATACATAAATACATGTATACATATACATGTATACATATATACATAAATACATATATATACATATATGCATATAAATAATAAATAAAAACAAAAACAAAACAAAACAAAAAAGAAAGGAGAAAGGGGGGCTCAAACTCGGCCAGGGCAGGGGGCTTTAGCGCGCTCAGGCTGGCCAGGGGGTCAGCCCGAGTCAGTTGTTAGGGAATGGGTTTTAGTTAAATTTATTAGGGTTTAGGTTAATGGGTTTCTGAACCCAATGGCACATTTTAAACCCGTTAACCCATTAATCTAAGTAACAGTTCGGCTTCGTGTCCAGACTGTTAAGGACACGAGCAATGAGATCTGACCCAATGTCGTGTGTCCGTGCCCAATACGACATGCACGACACTGCTAACACGTGTCCAACCCAACTATTAGGTTCCTCGTGTCCAGGCGAACATCATGCGTGAGTTTGGGAGACGCACGACACGATTTAGGGCTGTTACCTTCGTGTCCGACGTTGGCGTTTGAAGTCGAGGGGGCTTCCGGCGGCTAGGGGCATTGTGGTCGCGGCGCTAGGGTGGCGCTGCACTCGCCTTGCTTCGACGAACACTTCGGTGGTGGTCGATGGCGGTGAAGGTGGTTGTGGAGGTGGTGCTAGGGGTCGCCGGAGTTAGGGTTTTGGCGAGGTAAAATGGGGCAGAGATAGGGCTGTGGTGGTCCGAAAATAGACTTGGGTTAGGCTTTGGGGGTCGGGGCTATATATAGAGAGGGTAGGGCGGTGAGAAGGGGGCTAGGTCGGTGTCGCGGTGGCGGTCGTCGCTCGGTCGTCGGAGGCAGGTGAGAGAGGAGAGAGAAAGTCGTGGGGAGGGGGTGACTACAGGTTTGCAGCAAGGCCCCCGAAGTTTGGGGCTTTGTAAAATAACCCCGTGCCTATCGGTTTGCAAATTATTATTTGCAAACCGCAATTAAAACAAATCATATATTTGCAATTTGATATTAAAACAAGTTTAAATATTACAAAATGATATTAAAACAATTCAATTAATTACAAAATAATATATTTTGATTTAAAAATTAATTAAAAATTCTAGAAAAATTCCTAGCAATTATATTAATTTATTTTAAATATATAAATGCTATTGAAAATTATAAAAACTATTTTTTAAAAATTTTGGGGCTTACAAATCTTCCCTCCTTGAAAAATTTCATCCTCGAAATTCACAAGGATAGAAGACCCTACAAACATTCTAACATAGCAAGCAATGCAAGCAAAAGACTAAGGCTATATTAAGACTAACCTCTAAGGTATCAAGCAAGAATGGGTGGTTCCCTCGCGGCTGTTGGGTCGAACAAGTAAGGATATCTCTCCCTCATATCCGACTTTCTCTCCCAAGTAGATTCACCCGGAGAGTGACGGCTCCAAGCTACTCGTACTAAGGGTATAACTTTGTTCCTCAGCCTTTTCTCCCTCCTGTCCAATATCTCCACTGGCTGCTCAGTGACTGCAAGGCTCGGTCCGACTCCAACTCTGAATGGTCTAGCACATGGCTGAGGTTCGAAACATTTCTCCTCAGCTGAGATACATGAAAGATATCGTGAACTCATGCTAGATTGGGTGGAAGTGCAACCCTGACTTTCACCTGGTGGTACCCGGATCTCAAATCTATCCTGGAAAACACCTTCGCCCCACTCAACTGGTCGAACAAATCATTTATCCTGGGCAGAGGATATTTGTTCTTAATGGTGATGGTATTCAATGCCCGGTAGTCAATACACAACAGAACTGTACCATCCTTTTTAGGCACAAAGAGCACTGGCGCTCCCCATGGAGAAGCACTAGATCGAATGAAACCCTTTTTCAACAGGTCATCAATGTAGTGCCCCGTCCCTACATCGTGCCCCGTACTCTATCCATGGGGTGTGCGAGAAAGGAACACTGTCGCTATCGATTCGGTCGGGACCGATAGGTCGGGATCGACCGAGTCGATCTAACGGGAACGGTTGAATTAAGATCCATTCCTCGTTATGGAATGTCTTCTTCGGAACCAAGTCCCATATTCAGCGGGTTGCGCCACGAGGATTGACTCTGCGGCTGAGTCGGGAGAGACCTTCCGTTGCTCTGCTTTTCACGCCGCTTGCGTTGGTTTTGGCTTTGTTTTTTGAATACGTTTTCGTGAATGTTTTCGATGGTTTTCATGGCTTGCATTTCAAACGCGCATTTCCTATCGAACTCCTTGAATAATGCAGTGTTCTAATCGGTTGCTTGTGCGATTTTAGGTAATCACGTAGGCGACGTCTAGCGCGGCCAACAAGTCCTCTCGCCGAAGTAAACTCAAGGTGAGTGGCTGACCCTTCTCTTCTCAACCCCTTCTTAGGTAAATCGATAATGTTGTTGCGGATGAAAGATTGAATGCAAGGGCACGGGCACGGTAAAATGATTGAGTTTTTAAAAAGAATGTAGGCTATGTCTTAATAACTAAAAGAAGAAAAAAATGGTCTTTGCACGGTCATGGACAACTTGTCGACAGGGTAAAGTTTCCCCGTACGGCAACCCAGGGCCACGGGACCGTTGCGGCCAAAGAAGAAACATCTCATAAGCTGTGCTGGGCACAATGTTAGGCGAGGACTTACAGCGGGGCTCGCTACTCGCACTGAAAGGGCTTCGTCTAATAAAAGCTAAAGGAGTCCACGATGGCTATGGGAGCCAGTGACCAACACACGTAATGTTGCACTTGGAATGTAAATGATAACAATTGACAGGGAAGAACATGGTAAGTTTCATAAGGCACGGCATGGGCCACCGTGGGTAAGTTTCGATGTAAATTTCATTATGCTTGTCATTGCTCACTTGAAATTCATTAGGATGGTTAGAAACATTCATGAACTAAGTCATATAAACTCATCAACCAAATGAGAGCTTGGAACTTAACTTGCCACGCACCAGTACAAAGTGTAATGTACTGATCCTCGCTATCCGTACAGGTACCCCGAATCACGAAGGACGTGCCACCTGAAAGCTCAAGGCGAAGTAAACCCTTTTGAAGCCTCGTCCGCATGTGAAGGCTTGTGTTTCTGGATTCCTTTTGAAGAAGACCCGCACTCAGTCCAAAAGAAAAGATGGCGACTCGACTTCCCACGATAGCAGGTGAAAATGTGTAATAGTTTTTGCTTGTAAAAAGGGATGTAATGTATGGAATGACTATCTCATCGACGTTCATTTTGTAAGTCGAGTCATGTTGTAGCCCGCGCGGCAATGATTGTAAAGAAGTCCATGTAAAGTTTTTATTATCAATGAAAAAGTCTATTTCTATTTCAAATGTGTCATTCAATTTCTCTGCGTACTCTAATTTGATGTTGTATTTCGGATAACCTTATGACTATGTCTTGTGCGATCGTAACTTAGGTTCGCACGGCATCATGCCCGGGGGATGACTATCGATTCTACGGAATTGGGGCGTGACATAATGGTATCAGAGCACGGCTTTATATCCTTTGACCTCGCAACGATGAGATAAGTTGTTCCATACAATAAGTCTGTAATATTTTGTGACTGATGCGTTTACCTTCGTATAGCAGAAGTGACGGAACCCACGGCCGAGCAAGAACAGAGCGCTTCAAGCGGCTCTAGCAGTTCGTATCGTCCGCGGACCGGACCTTCTAACGATACCATCGAAAGGATGCTGCGTATGATGGAGGCGGAGCGGAACCAGTCCGAGAACCGACATCATCAGACGGAGGAACGACAGGCCCAGTTCGAAGCTCGCTTCGAAGCTCGTTTCGACGTACATGCCAAACTTCAACAAAAGCAGTTGGATACCCTGCAGCAGATCGTCCAGACAATGGTGGCCAACAAAAATTCTGCGACTGTGCCTACCGTCACCGCACCTGCTGCCACCGTGCCGGCGATCCAACCCATTGAAGTCGACACGGAGGATCCCGAGCGTCAACCAGCGGCACCGAAAAAGTACAACTTTGAAGTGTCTGAATTCAAGAAGGCGTGCCACACATCCTTCAGTGGTACCGAGGGCCCTTCTATGGCAATCGACTGGTTGGAAGAGCTGGAAGATCACTTTGAGCTTCTCAGCATTGAAGAATCGAAGCAAGTCGCCTGTGCACAACTTCAACTACGGTTGAATGCGCACGACTGGTGGGCCGTACGCAAGCGAGCGATCCGACCGGACAACAACACCGCGCCAATCTCTTGGGCCATGTTCTGCAAAGCTTTTGAAGTCCAGTACCTTTCGTCAGCCGTTCGTCAAGCGAAGGAGAATGAATTCATGCAGTTGAAGCAAGGGAGCCGGACAGTGGAACAGTATGCCGCAGAATTCAACAAGTTGTCTAAGTTTGCTGGTCAGTTTCTGCCTACTGAGGAGTGCCGTGTGCGACGGTTCGAAGTGGGTCTGCGATACTCTATCGGTGCGCATGTCAGGGTCCCGGAGTACAAGACCGTGGGCGAGGCTCTGAATCACGCCCTCCGCCTTGAGAACCTGCATCCTTCCGGTGCTGACGACATTGTGCGCCACTCCAATCATAAACGTCCTAGCTATACGGGAGGCAACAATCACGTATCAAAGCGTCCAAACAACGGCGGCTATATGGGTCAGAATCTGTTACCTCGTTGCACCAAATATAATCGCCTCGGGCACGAAGCCATCAACTGCTTCCCCTTTAGAGGGGAATGCCATGCTTACGGACAAAAGGGCCACCTTGCTCGAGATTGTACGAACCCCAGACTGACTCACAATGTCCCACCACAACAACACCGTCAAGAGAATCGAAGACAGGCACCTCGACCTCCTCCGCCCACTCAACCCGCACCGCAAAATTGCCGAGACTGTCGCCCCAACACTCAGGGCCGCGTCTACGCCATGACTCGAGATGAAGCGCTGGCATCAGATACAGTAGTGTCAGGTATACTAAAATTCAATAATGTGCCTGCTCGTGTGTTATTTGATTCAGGCGCTTCGCATAGTTTTATATCGGCGGACTTTGCCGTTTAGCACAAATTTCCTGTAATATCATTAGATCTCGACCTTAGCGTAAGCACACCTTCGGGCACACCAATTCTTACAAACTTAGCTTGCGCCGGCAGGATTATTTGTATCGACGGTCAAAAGATCGGTCTGGATGTAATAGTTCTAGACATGAAGGACTTTGACATCATTCTAGGAATGGATTGGCTCGGGCCGTGCAACGCAACCATAGACTGTGCTGAAAAGAAGGTCACATTCTGCATACCTGGAGTGCCTGAATTTTGCTACTCGTGTGGTGAGGCATCGCCGACCTGCATGGTGATCTCCGTAATATCTGCTCGACGGATGCTGCATTCTGGGTGCGAAGGCTATCTAGCTTCCGTTCGAGACATGCGACAGGATGGTGCAAATGTGGGTCAGACCGATGCTGTAGCAGAATTCCCAGACGTGTTCCCGGACGAGCTACCCGGCATGCCGCCCGATCGAGAAATAAAGTTCACCATCGACACATTCCCCGACACCCGGCCGATCTCGAAAGCCCCGTACAGAATGGCCCCTACAGAATTAAAGGAATTGAAGGCACAACTTTAGAAATTACTTGATAGAGGGTTTATCCGTCCGAGTGTCTCGCCGTGGGGTACGCCCGTGCTATTCGTAAAGAAGAAGGATGGATCGATGCGGCTCTGTATCGGCTATCGAGAATTGAACAAAGCCACCGTCCAAAACAAATACCCCTGCCCCGTATCGACGACTTGTTCGACCAGCTCCAAGGTGCAACGGTGTTTTCGAAGATTGACCTGCGATCGGGTTATCACCAACTCAAAGTCAAGCCAGATGACGTACCGAAGTCTGCCTTCCGCACTCGTTATGGCCACTATGAGTTCTTGGTAATGCCGTTCGGTCTGACAAATGCCCCTACCGTCTTCATGGATCTAATGAATCGGGTGTTCCGTCCATTCGTTGACAAGTTCGTAGTAGTCTTCATCGACGATATCCTCGTCTACTCGAAGGATCGAGCGCAACATGCAGAGCATCTGCGGACGGTACTCCAAACCCTTCGAAAAAATTAGTTGTACGCGAAGATGAGCAAGCGCGAGTTCTGGCTGAACAGCGTCTCATTCCTTGGGCACATCATCTCCGTCGCGGGCATCGCAGTCGATCCGAAGAAAGTCGAGGCAGTTGCTGATTGGAAACGACCCGCATCAGTTAGCAAAATTTGAAGCTTTCTAGGCTTGGCGGGATAATACCGACGCTTTGTGAAGGACTTCGCGAAGATCGCATCGCCGTTGACTCGCCTCACCCAGAAAGGAGTCGCATTCAAGTGGTCAGACGACTGTGAAGCTTCCTTCCAGGAGCTCAAACAACGACTCGTTTCGGCCCCGATACTTGCTCTTCCTGAAGGGACGAAAGGATTTCAAATCTTCAGCGATGCTTCTGGCCAGGGCTTGGGGTGTGTGCTCATGCAGCGGGATAAGGTGATATCTTTTGCTTCCCAGCAGTTGAAGCCGCACGAGAAGAACTACCCCACGCACGACCTAGAACTAGCGGCAATTGTGTTCGCGTTGAAGCTGTGGCGTCACTATCTCTATGGCGTGGCGTGCAGGATTTATACGGACCACAAAAGCTTCAAGTATCTCTTTACCCAGAAAGAATTGAATTTGCGGCAGAGGCGATGGCTCGAGCTGATCAAAGACGATGACTTATCAATCGACTACACGCCGGGTAAGGGAAATATGGTAGCGGATGCGCTAAGCGAGAAGTACTTAGCTTCGTTATGCATCAACGACCGACTGCTGCGTGACTTGGAAGGAATGGGCATCGAGCTCCGAGTTCGTTTCAGAGACGTAAAACTAGCACAACTGCGGGTTGAACCAAGACTACTGGAGAGGATCAAGTCTGCACAGAAGGACGACCCATACCTAGAGAAGATACGGAAGCTGATATCAACAGAAAAAGCGTCCAACTTTGCAGAGGATGAGTCGGGAGTGTTGCGCATGAAGGGACGGCTATGCGTACCGGACGACGCAGAACTTAGAAAGGAGATAATGTCGGAAGCACATTATGAAAAATATTTCTTGCATCCTGGCAGCACCAAGATGTATAAGGACCTCCGCGTTGTCTTTTGGTGGTACGGCATGAAGAGGGACGTAGCGCTTTTTGTGTCAAAATGTATGGCCTGTCAGCAAGTCAAAGCCGAGCACCAGCGACCGGGCGGGGAGATGCAGAACCTCGCCATTCCAGAGTGGAAATGGGATCACATCACTATGGACTTCGTTGTTGGCTTGCCGAGGACGCCGCGGGGAAATGACGTCGTCTGGGTCATCGTCGATCGACTAACCAAGTCAGCGCACTTTATCGCCATCAAAGTTACTTGGAGCGTCGACCGCCTTGCTCAGATATACCTTGATGAAATAGTTCGGCTGCACGGGGTCTCAGTTTCTATCGTCTCTGATTGGGATGGACGGTTTGTAGTGCGCTTCTGGAGTAGTCTTCATTCAGTACTGGGGACCAAGTTGAAGTTCAGCTCAGCTTATCATCTTCAGACTGACGGCCAAACAGAACGGATGAACCAAATTCTCGAAGACATGTTACGACTCTGTGCGATCGACTTGAAGTCAAGTTGGGACGTCCATCTACCGCTGGCCGAGTTTGCATACAACAATAGCTATCAAACTAGCATCCAAATGGCGCCGTATGAAGCTTTGTACGGCCGGAAGTGCAGATCGCCCATTTGCTGGAATGAAGTCGGGGAACGACAGATACTTGGTCCGGAGCTGGTGGAGCAAACCGTGCTGAAGGTCAAGTTAATACGAGAGAGATTGAAGATAGCACAAAGCCGGCAGAAAAGCTATGCCGACACGCACCGATGCCCCCTCGAGTTCTCGGAAGGCGACCATGTATTCCTGAAGGTGATGTCTATGCGTGGAGTTTCCCGGTTCGGTACGAAAGGAAAGTTGAGCCCAAGATTTGCTGGCCCGTTCGAACTATTGAAGCGAGTCGCCCCGGTAGCTTACCAACTCGCCTTGTCGCCTGCATTGTCAGAGGTACATGACGTCTTTCACGTCTCGTAATTGCAGAAATATGTGCACGATCCGGGGCATATTGTAGATTTGGGTAAGCTGGACCTGAAGGCGGACTTGTCATATGTCGAAGAGCCGGTGCAAATCTTAGAGCGCAAGGATAAACTTCTCTACAACCGTGCTATTCCTCTAGTCTGCGTCCTCTGGAGAAACCATTCGATCGAGGAGTCGACATGGGAGCTTGAGTCAGAAATGAAGGAGAAGTTCCCTTCATTGTTCTCGTAGAGGTAGGTTCTATTCTTAAGTTTCGAGGATGAAACTTTTTCTTAGTTGGTTATGGTGTAGTGCCCCGTCCCTACATCGTGCCCCGTACTCTGTCCACGGGGTGCGCGAGAAAGGAACACTATCGCTATCGATTCGGTCGGGACCGATAGGTCGGGATCGACCGAGTCGATCGAACGGGAACGGTTGAATTAAGATCCATTCCACGTTATGGAATGTCTTCTTCGGAACCAAGTCCCATATTCAGCGGGTTGCACCTCGAGGATTGACTCTGCGGCTGAGTCGGGAGAGACCTCCCGTTGCTCTGCTTTTCACGCCGCTTGCGTTGGTTTTGGCTTTGTTTTCTGAATGCGTTTTTATGAATATTTTTGATGGTTTTTATGGCTTGCATTTCGAACTTGCATTTCCTATCGAACTCCTTGAATAATGCAGTGTTCTGATCGGTTGCTTGTGCAATTTCAGATAATCGCGTAGGCGACGTCTAGCGTGGCCAACAAGTCCTCTCGCCGAAGTAAACTCAAGGTGAGTGGCTGACCCTTCTCTTCTCGACCCCTTCTTAGGTAAATCGATAGTGTTGTTGCGGATGAAAGATTGAATGCAAGGGCACGGGCACGGTAAAATGATTGAGTTTTTAAAGAGAATGTAGGCTATGTCTTAATAACTAAAAGAAGAAAAAAATGGTCTTTGCACGGTCATGGACAACTTGTCGACAAGGTAAAGTTTCCCCGCACGGCAACCCGGGGCCACGGGACCGTTGCGGCCAAAGAAGAAACATCTCATAAGCTGTGCTGGGCACAATGTTAGGCGAGGACTTGCAGCGGGGCTCGCTACTCGCGCTGAAAGGGCCTCGTCTAATAAAAGCTAAAGGAGTCCACGATGGCTCTGGGAGCCAGTGACCAACACACGTAATGTTGCACTTGGAATGTAAATGATAACAATTGATAGGGAAGAACATGGTAAGTTTCATAAGGCACGGCACGGGTCGCCATGGGTAAGTTTCGATATAAATTTTATTATGCTTGTCATTGCTCACTTGAAATTCATTAGGATGGATAGAAACATTCATGAACTAAGTCATATAAACTCATCAACCAAATGAGAGCTTGGAACTTAACTTGCCACGCACCAGTACAAAGTGTAATGTACTGATCCTCGCTCTCCGTACAGGTACCCCGAATTACGAAGGGCGTGCCACCTGAAAGCTCAAGGCGAAGCGAACCCTTTTGAAGCCTCGTCCGCGTGTAAAGGCTTGTGTTTCTGGATTCCTTTTGAAGAAGACCCGCACTCAGTCCAAAAGAAAAGATGGCGACTCGACTTCCCACGATAGCAGGTGGAAATGTGTAATGGTTTTTGCTTGTAAAAAGGGATGTAATGTATGGAACGACTATCTCATTGGCATTTATTTTGTAAGTCGAGTCATGTTGTAGCCCGTGCGGCAATGATTGTAAAGAAGTCTATGTAAAGTTTTTATTATCAATGAAAAAGTCTATTTCTATTTCAAATGTGTCATTCAATTTCTCTGCGTACTCTAACTTGATGTTGTGTTTCGGATAACCTTATGACTATGCCTTGTGCGATTGCAACTTAGGTTCGCACGGCATCGCCTGGGGGACGACTATCGATTCTACGGAATCGGGGCGTGACAATCAATCTGCTCCTTCATCTCAACGGCCTCCTTGGGGTTCACTCTATAGCAAGCCCGGGATACTGGTGATAAACCCGGTACTAAATCTATAGTGAACTCCACATCTCTGTTAGACGGAAGTCCTGGAAGATCCTTTGGGAATACATCCATAAACTCCCTAATGATAGGGTGTGGCGGTGCTAACTCCCCAACTGTCGCACAATATTTCGGCTCTAGGCTGATCTCCGGCCCTGTCCTCCTTACACTGAATGGTGTCGTGCCTGGGGGACTGAACAGAATACTACCCTCATGACAGTCTATAGCTGCATGGGCATAGCTAAGCCAGTCCATCCCCAATATGATATCATACCCGGGGAGTGGCATCACAAAGAATCGTCCCCTAAACTCTCTCCCAGCTATAGTAATAGAGCATCTATAGATAGCTCTAATGGGCACTGGTCCGCCTCCCATCATTACTCTACTCATCTCCTCGGTAGGTGTAGTTAGTAAGTGGTATTTATGCATAAACTCTAATGACAGGAAGCTATGTGATGCCCCAGAATCAAACAAGCATAGAGCTAGAAAAGTATGCAAATAAACATGACCTGTGATGACGTCAGCCAAATAATCTGGCTCCGAAACCTGCTCCGGCTCCGGCTCAAGAGCCAGACTATAAGCCTTCCCCTGGGGTCCCTTCTGCTACTGCAGATGTTGCCCAAACCTCTACTGCTGAGTCGGAAGCGGCGGTCCTCTAGACGGTGGTCCGGCACCTGGTACCCTGGCTACTGGGCACTCCCGAAGCTGGTGGTGGCAGACCCGCAAGCTAAGAACTGCTTCAACCTCTTTCTGCAGACGGAGTAATCATGCCCTGGTCTTCGACAAAATATACGCAGAGCTCCCTTCTGTGGCTGAGGTCCCGGGGCTCTAACTGGTGGGGTTGGGTGATGTGATGTAGGAGGACGGTAAGTCTGCTGGTGCGGCGTCGGTGTTCTCGGCTGGAAAGCCTGACGCTTGGACGGTCCCTCGAGGTGTACCGAAGCCGGCTTCTTGCAAGACTGGAGACGCTCCTCTATGCTCCGGGCCAACTCTAGGCTCTGGTAATAGTCAGTCGTACCGTTCGCCACTATAAGAATGCCAATGTCTGGAACAAGCCCATGGCAAAACCTACGTGTCATCTCCTCTGGGTCTGCAACTAGACTAGGAGCGAAACGGCTTAGGCGACTAAACTCTGCTGCATACTCGTCAACAGAACAGTTTCCCTGCTGGATGTTCTGGAATCGTAGCCCCATGGCTATCCTAGCGGTGGTCAAGAAGAATTTCTTCTTGAACTGGATCTTAAATTGATCCCAAGTGGCCTTTCCACTCGCGAATAGCGGCTCATTCCGGAACCAAACTCCTGCCAAGTCTATCAGCAGGAATCCCGCTGCCTCGACCTAGAGGTCATTCGGCAACCTAGCTCCAAGGAGCTTCCTCTCTACCGAGTCTAGCCAGTCATCTGCTACTACGATGCCCTCGGTCCCTAAGAACTCCTTGGGGTTCAGACCCATGAAGTCCTTGATTGTCCATGCTCTTTGTCGTGGCTCTACAAGTGGTGGGACCACGGTACGTTCCTCAGAACGCTCCATGCTCTGGCGGAGTAGGGTGGTCTGCTCCTGATGGGTTGTTAGGAACCCCTAGATCAGAGTGAGCAGTTGGTTCCCGTCGAGTGTGACGGAAGCCTGGGCAGGTATAGTGATAGGTGGTGGTAGGAGTATCGGGTCCTGCTGGGACTGTGATGTGGAAGGTGGGGGAGGCATTTGGGTTGGTGGATTTGTGGAGTGGGGGAGTATAGTAGGTGGAGGTGTATCGGTCAACTGGTCAACCGACTGGGTAGGGAGTGTGCCATTCTCAGATGTGGTATACTGGGATAAGCGGGTGAGCACTATCTAAATAAATAAAAAGGACTTATAAGGACGCTTTTAAGTAAACAATTATAAATAACAAGAAAATTCAATTTGTAACAACGAACATGTGATGCGTTTCCTATATTGCAATCCTAGTAATCCTCTAGATGTTCTAAGCGTCATTCCTAGTGTTGTCTAATTACCTTAAGTTTCTAATTGCAGGCATGCTTGGTACAATAACGTAACCAAATAATTTAGTCAGGACCTGCATGGGCCACCACTAAAAACATGTCACGATCCGCTACCCAAATTGTTGGGCCGGGCCGAGTCATGTCCAGCCTACGTTTGAGTAAAGCATAGTAAGCTGTTCTAAAGATAACAAGATAAGACTAAAATGTGCTAATAGTTCTATATGTAATAAAGAGTCATGAATGTCCCAAACACAAAAGTCATCTCGTATAATAGTAAGTTCCAAGTACAAGTCCAAAATGTAAAGCTGGATACAAGTCCAGACATAAAATACATAGTCTAACAATATGACTACTCTCGGAACCCCGAGTAACTACGCAAACTAGACGAGTTTCCCCGCAGGTACATCCTCGTAAGATAAAGCCTGGTCCTCGGCAGTAACTCCATAATATGAATCACAAAGCAACTCCTCCTCAGTAAGTATACCTACAACATTATCCTGTCAGGATGGGAGCAAGTACTGATTCTAGCAAACTAATATACGAAACACGAAATGAACATAAGAGGAATAAACTGGAAACATGGCATCTCGTAATCTATCATGGCAAGGACACATATGTCATAGAGACAAATATATATGTAATGTTTAAAACTATAGCAGGTACGTGATCGTCAATAGGTGTACAATGCGCAAGGGCACATAATGAAATATACTTTCGTACAAGTGATACGGCGATAGATGTACATACGCACAAATCCGCTTTGAGATAAAGCCAACAGCGCAGTAATCATATAAAATGAAACTTTGCTCGATAAATACATACGGAGAAGTGGGCATGATCACGTACTCTACTAACAGTTTCCCCATAACCCAGATTCTAATCATGTGAGAGATATATAAAGATTGTTCTAAGCATGGTAGGGACTGAAAATAAATACAACATGTGAAGATTTAACTTGCTATCCTAAGGATCAGCATTTAACATGGTTGGAATCGCAGTTCATTGTTGTAACAGTATGTAAAGTTTGTAGAAGTACTTGTCTTTAGCAAAGCAAAGCAGTGATAGAAATGCTATAGATGCCTGGTGACTCGTCACTATAGAAATAACACATAAACTTAGTTTTTATACTAAGTTAAACACTAAGACACTAGTGGTGCAACACGACTTTCTGACTGGACACCTAGCCAAATGATGACTTTAGCATAGGAGACCATTATGGGGTGACACAATACCCTAACTAACTTTCTAGGGCCTTTACACTAGTGTAGGGGGTGGTCCAATACGACTATAACTCAAAACAACACAAAACATTGTAAGTCGTAATTATTCAATAAATAAATCAAACTGTACACTGTGTTCCAACAATTTTTGAGATAGACAAAATGCTCAATTTTACATAAAATAAAGTACCAAAATGATCCTTGTTAATTATAGAAATTTACACTAATTTTTCTAGAATTTATAAACCTTCATAGATATTTATTAAAAATCAGCAAACATATATATCCTGAAAATGAGTTCTGTTTTCCTATTTTTATAAAATACCAAAATTACTTAATAAATGCTATAAAAATTATAATAAATTAGCTAAATTAACATAGTATTTAAATATAATTTTTTCTAGAGTTTTTAGCACTTAAAATATATATAGAAATTCAAAAACAGCAAGTAACAATTTCTGGAAAATAATTAATTAATTATTTACTATTTTGTCCATGTATTCGCAATTGAACCAAAGTCCAGATTTAGGACCCAAAGCCATGAATCAAGTCCAATATGACTTGTACAGACTCTGAATGTATTAGACACAATTGGGCCCAAAAACCCATGCTAGGTTTGGACATCAATTGGCCATAATTTATAAAATACAGGAATTTAAATATAAATAATATATCTTAAAGTGGTAAAATATACAAGTCACAAAATTATATAATAAAATAACTTGTGAAATTTTACATAATAATATTTAGCACTAAAATTGCATTTGAAAATATATACATATTTATACAACAAATACTATTATATATATACATAAATATATAGATATTTATATACATATATAATGGATATATATATATATATATATATATATATATATATATATATATATATATATATATATATATATATATATAATAAATATACATATATAATAAATATATAATAAATATACATATATATAAAATATATAATAAATATATAATAAATATACATATATATATATAAAAAAAAATTATAATAAATATACATATATATAAAATAATAAATATAAAATATACATATATATATATATAAATACAGTATATATATATATATATATATATATATATATATAACAGAAAAAAAAAATATATATATAACAGTATATATAATAATATATATATAAATACATATACATGTATACATATATATAAATACATATATATACATATATACATATAAATAATAAAATAAAAACAAAAACAAAACATAACAAAAAAGAAAGGAGAAAGGGGGGCTCAAACTCGGCCAGGGCAGGGGGGCTTTAGCGCGCTCGGGCTGGCCAGGGGGTCAGTCCGAGTCAGTTGTTAGGGAATGGATTTTAGTTAAATTTATTAGGGTTTAGGTTGATGGGTTTCTGAACCCAATAGCACGATTTAAACCCGTTAACCCATTAATCTAAGTAACAGTTCGGCTTCGTGTCCAGACTGTTAAGGACACGAGCAATGAGATCTGACCTAGTGTCGTGTGTCCGTGCCCAGCACGACACGCACGACACTGCTAACGCGTGTCCAACCCTACTGTTAGGTTCCTCGTGTCCAGGCAAACATCATGCGTGAGTTTGGGACACGCACGACACGATTTAGGGCTGTTACCTTCGTGTCCGACGTCGGGGTTTGAAGTCGAGGGGGCTTCCGGCGGCTAGGGGCGTTGTGGTCACGGCGCTGGGGTGGCGCTGCACTCGCCTTGCTTCGACGAACACTTCGGTGGTGGTCGATGGCGGTGAAGGTGGCTGTGGAGGTGGTGCTAGGGGTTGCCAGAGTTAGGGTTTCAGCGAGGTAAAATGGGGCAGAGATGGGGTTGTGGTGGTCAAAAAATAGACTAGGGTTAGGGTTTGGGGGTCGGGGTTATATATAGAGAGGGTAGGGCGGTGAGAAGGGGGCTAGGTCGGTGTCGCGGTGGCGGTCGCCGCTCGGTCGTCGGGGGCAGGTGAGAGAGGAGAGAGAAAGTCGTGGGGG
This sequence comes from Iris pallida, assembly GCA_029216955.1. Classification (NCBI taxonomy): domain Eukaryota; kingdom Viridiplantae; phylum Streptophyta; class Magnoliopsida; order Asparagales; family Iridaceae; genus Iris; species Iris pallida. The sequence goes on along the minus strand of JANAVB010023999.1, from coordinate 18,164,128 downwards.
GGTGACTGCAGGTTTGCAGCAAGGCCCCCGAAGTTTGGGGCTTTGAAAAATAACCCCGCGCCTATCGGTTTGCAAATTATTATTTGCAAACCGCAATTAAAACAAATCATATATTTGCAATTCGATGTTAAAACAAATTTAAATATTACAAAATGATATTAAAACAATTCAATTAATTACAAAATAATATATTTTGATTTAAAAATTATTTAAAAATTAATTAAAAATTCTAGAAAAATTCCTAGCAATTATATTAATTTATTGTAAATATATAAATGCTATTGAAAATTATAAAAACTACTTTTAAAAATTTTTGGGGCTTACAGGCATATAGGACCAGAATTTCGATTCGGTCCTGTTGGCGTAAGTTTTGTCTCGGTACGATGAATGTACACGAAGTTATGGCCAAATTTGCAAAAGGTTGATACGGGGGTATCTCAATGGATACGCACTGATTTCGTCACGCACACGCAACGAAATTAGGTTCCGTCAGTTCCCACACATCGACAACATCCATACGCGTCTTTCGATGCGTATAGTGCATGACCACGTCGTTCGGTTTGTCGGAATGCACGCCGTATCGGAAAAAATTATTAAAATTTCCAGTTTTCAAAATAGTTTTTCTCATAAGTTTAACAACACGTAACTTTCTGTACAATAATCGAAATATAGATCGAACAAGTGTGTTGTAATCTCGTTTAGGTTGTTGTTGACTGTTTTCAATTGGTTTGTCGAAATCTTTAGTGTTTGGACTAAAAATTGGCTTCCAAGTTGGGTTTCTAGGCTGCCCAATACTCTATTTTTGAGTCAGAATTTTACTCGACTTTGCATCGAGTTTTCTGTCAATCCAGAGGGTTATATCTTAATCCCTTTGAAGGGGTTCGAAGAGGGTTACATTGTCTACGCATAGCAACTTACGGATCTCAATACGATTGAATGTGCGGGAAGAAATCAAGGTCGAAAAAAGTACCTTGCGGTCGGGTTCTGAACAGAGGTCTCGGTTGCTGTCGGTTGGGGGCAGCGGTCTTGGCGGTGGTGCGGCAGCTGTAGGTGTTGAGGGGTTGTGCCTGGGTGTTGGGAAGGTTCTGGGTTGATGAGTTTTGGGTTGGGGTGCTGGATCGAGGAAGTATTGTCGAAGAACCCTAAGTTCCGCTCGTGTTTGTACATATGAGAAATAAATCTCATATGGGGTCACATAGGGATTGATATGCTTACTGGGATTTGGCTTGATGTGTGGAGAATCTAATAGGTTCTATCTAGAAAAGATTTGATTGGGATTTTCCTAAGTTTTGACAACCTAATACTTGGGCTTCTCAGTTGCTCTGTTCCGCTAGCTTGGGGTCGGGTTTTACATGTGCACTGTTCACCTTGGTGAACAGTGGCTCAATGTTTTTTTTCTCAAACACTTATGCACACACACACACACACACACACACACACACACACACACACACATATCCCTATATACAAGTATATATAAATATATCAAATATTACCATAAATATCATAGAAAAATTCCTAAAATACTATAAATCCATAATAAATTAAATAAATACATATATAAAATTTAGGGGGATTGCAAAGAAGGACGACAAGGGGAAGCAAAGTGAGAACACTATAGCGACAGCGTCAGCACATGAAGGCGATGTGATCGTCGTAGGTGATGAGGTTGTCATGAACCTCTCCTGTGATGACAATTCTTGGCTGGTGGACTCAGGTGCTTCAGCGCACGTATCTCACAACAGGGCACTATTTGCCACTTACACAATAGGCAACTATGGAGTGTTGAAGATGGGCAACGGAGATGTGTCGAAGGCAGTTGCCATTGGAGATGTGCATTTGAGGACGAAGGCGGGTGCAGTTCTTATTCTCAAAGATGTCCATCATGTCCTCGATATCCATTTCAACCTGGTGTGGGTTGGAAGGTTGGATGGCGAGGGTTTCTTCAATCTCTTCGGAAACAGTCAGTGGAAGCTTTCCAGAGGTTCGATGGTGATTGCCAGAGGAAGCAAGAAGTTCGGACTCTACTATATGGAAGGGAGCGCACAGGGAGCACAAGAGGTGAACGCAGTCAGTGATGCGTCTACCGAGTTGTGGCACAGGCGGCTTGGCCATATCAGCGAGAATGGGATGAGCTACTTGGTGAACAGAAAGGTGATTCTAGGGCTAAAGTCTACAAAATTAGAGAAGTGCATGCACTGTTTAGCGGAAAAGCAAAATAGGGTGTCTTTCCAAAGTCACCCAAGTTCGAGGAAGCCGGCATTGCTCGAGTTGATTCACTCGGATGTCTGCGGTCCTATGAAGGTAAAATCTATTGGTGGTGCTTCTTATTTTGTGACATTTATTGATGATTGTTCCAGGAAGGTTTGGGTCTATGCCTTAAAGATCAAGGATCATGTGATGCCCACTTTCAAAGAGTTTCAGGCCTCTGTTGAAAGGGAGACGGGCAAGAAGCTGCTATGTGTTCGGTCAGACAATGGCGGCGAGTACATTGGTTCCTTTGATGCTTATTGCATAGAGCAAGGGATACGTCACCAGAAGACTCCGCCCAAGACACCTCAGCTCAATGGTGTAGAGGATGTATTCTCTTTATTCCATTAGTGGAGGTTCTTCAGGGTTGGACTCTGATCGTCTCGTGGTTTTTCCCGCAAAGGCTTTCTATGTCAAAAATTTTTGTATCTGCGATTGTGTTTGGCATTTTTGGTTTGTGTGCTTTTGCTCGGTTCTCTCGCAGGACTTTCTAGTTTGGGGAAACGGTTTCCGCGCTTCGTTCCCAACAGTTTGGTTAAGTTTTGGAGACTTGAGAATGTATTTTGTATTCTTTATCCATGTTTGGTTAGTCTAGGATTGGGACTTGAAAGCGTGCTAGTAACGTATTATAGTGTATTATACTATGATGTTCTTTAGAAATTATATAGGAGAAAAAAGAGATGGATGAAGGAGAAGTCTTATGTTTTTCAGAATAATAAGCAACTCAAAAATCATAGTTAAACTTATTTACACATCCAATATGATCATGGGCTGTTTGGTTGCTTGAAAGTGGAAGAAAGTGTGAAAGTGCATTTTGTCTAGTAAAAGTGAAATGCATATGTTTTTGAGTTTCATGCTAGTTTTGTCTGGTGAAAGTGACTTTCAATATTTGAATATGTAATATTTTGTAATTTGAAAGCGGTCAAATCATACTTTTAGTGTTTGAATAGCTATAGAAGTGGATAAAATAAAAGGAATATATTAAAGGGTAACAAAAGATAGATTATTAACTAACAGTCCCGAAGTGGTGAAAAAAATTATTTATTTATATTAATGTACATGAAATTTTTTTATTTATAACTTTAATCAGAAAATAAATAAAGTATAAGTTTAATAAGAAAAATTAATTATTTTTGTATATATTCACGTATAGTAAAAAATAGTAACAGATGTATTAAAAATAAACAACGCAAGTTTCAGTCCACATCTGCTAAAAAACAACGAATATGGAAATGGGGACTTTCAATGGGATTGAAGAGCCGACATGAACTGCAAACAATCCTACAAAATTTAACCCACTTCCCGTCGGCTCTTTCAAGGCTGTTCCAAACAGCCGAACTCTTCTCCCCATGCCAAAATTCCTCCACTTTCCTCCCACCTGTCCCTTAAGGGGCTTGTTGTGGGAAAGTAAAACACAAGATCCTCCTTAGGAATAGTACTTTGCTTTTCTAGAAATATTGTTTGGGTAACTTGTTTTGACAGTAATACCCCATGGGAAAGTAAAACCAAGATCCCTCTTGGAAATAATTTTGCTTTTCTAAGAATGTTGTTTGAGTATTTTGTTTGGATGGTAAAACCCTGTGGGAGAGTAAAACCCAAGACCCCTTTGGAAATAGTTTTGATTTCCTATGAATGTTGTTTGGACGATAATACCCGTCTTTTACTTTCAAAATTTTAACTTCTATCCCAAACATGTGAATTTAGATAATAAAATCATTATGAAACTAATGAAAGGATATTTATGAAAAACTAAACAAATTAATATTCATATTCCTATATGAAGCAAACATGTGAATGATAAAATTAAATATTTCAAAATACATATTCCTAACCTAACCAAACATGGTATGAGAATATTGAATTTATTTTCCATGAAAAAGAAATAGAAATTGAATTCCTAAAAATATAAAACCTTCATTCAAACTTTCTGTGTAGATGACAACTCTTTCTAAAAGATTCCAGAATTGGTTTGGAATATCATATTAGTTCTTTTTTTATTTACCATGACTAACTACAACACGAGAGACTAAATCAAAATAGTATCCTATCAGCCCAACCAAAATCCTGGTCAAATTTATCAGCTCGAAATTCAAACAATGGTTCCTTACAGATCGCAGAGTAAAACTTTGCTACAGAAAGAGTATCAAATTTTTGATACCTCTTTTGTATGACAAGTGGGCCCATAAATTAATTTTATGTCCACACATTTTACGAAGTGAAAGGAAAACCCACTTGTCATACAAAAGCAGTATTAAAATTTTAATACCTACTTATGTATCAAAGTTTTCTCCTAGATCGCACTGAGAACCAACGCGTAAATCGACCCACATGTCGGTTCTCCATCGGTCACAACTGTTTAAACAAAAATAGAAAATGGACTGTTTTTTGTGGGTCCAACGTTCCAACCAATAGAAGGATGACACGGGGCTTTTCCAAATCCAAAACACGGACCAAACCTAAAGTTTAGATTATTTATAAGGGCACATCAAAAGTTGATCAGGGTTAGCCCAAATTAACTTTGATTTATTTACAAGTTTGTCATTGAAAAAATTACTCAGGGTTAGCCCAACTCTAGGTATATAAGTCAATTTTTTCCTTTTTTTTTTCTTCTTTTGTCTCCTTCCTCAACACATCCAAGAACAAGAACAAGAACAAGAACAACAATGTGGGATGAGTTTTCTTCCCATCTTCTTCTTTTTCTCCACCATTTTTATCCTTACAATCTCCATCAAAATTCTAATTTTTTTCTCATTCCCAATTTCGATGGCACCCAAAGGCTCCTCACAAATAATGTACAAACCCTAATATTGGTGGGTGAACAAGCAATGTACAAACCCTTTGGTGGGTGAATACGACATTCTTTGTGAAGTAGTCTCGGTTAACTCCCCGGCCGACAAAACCCTATTTTGGCAGTCCTAAGATCGCCCAAGTCGACTTTAGAACTGCCACAATTTCTGACAGTCCAAAATAATTATAGGATTGCCAAAAATTTGGACAACCCTAAAATGGACTTGCTGGACAGTAAGTCCATTTTAGGACTGTCCAAATTTCTGACAGTCCTGGTAGTGGATAGGACTGCCAGAAATTTTGGCAGTCCTGACCATCCAAAAATTTCATTTTAGGTATAAATATATAGAGATAAGTATCTCAATTTTGTTCATTTCAAAATAAACATATTTTAGAGATAAGTCTCTCAATTTTAAATATATTTTAGAGTCTCTCAATTATCTACTCGGTTTAAAAAAATTCTAAATTTTAAATCTATCTTATAGATAAATCTTTCAAAATTTTCCATTAATAAATCTTCATAGATAAATCTATCAATTTTAAATCTATCTTATAGATAAATTTAATTTTGGCTATTTGGCCGTCCTATTTTAGAGATAAGTCTCTCAATTTAAAATCTATTTAAAAAATCAAAATTTATCCATTTATTTAAAATCTATCTATTTAAAATCTATTTAAAAAAACTCAAAATTTTAAATTTATTTCAAGACTGCCACAATTTCTGGCAGTTCTCAATACTTCTAAGACTGCCAGAAATTATGACAGTTCTGAAATGCACTTGCTGTACATCAGGACTGTCACAATTTTTGGCAATCCTTAATACTTCTAGGACTGCCAGAAATTATGAAAGTTCTGGAATGCACTTGCTGTACATCAGGACTGCCACAAATTCTGGCACTCCTATCAGTATTTAGGACTGTCAAAAACTATGACAGTCCTAAATTCGACTTGGCCGAATGTTGTTAGGTTTATTTCGATCATGAAATTGGTTATAAATAATTGAAATAAGCATTACATTGTATGTTTTCCATCATGATAATTTATACTTGGGTTTTGGGAATAAACATTACAAGAAGAATATCAGAGGAAAACTATAGTTTTGGAAAGAGAGCCTTTGGGTGCCATCGAATTTGGGAATGAGAGCTTGGGGAAGGGGTTAAGATGAAGAAGAAGATGTAGCTTGAGGAGGAGGAAAATGGTGGAGAGAAAGAAGAAGAAGAAAGCTAGGGTTTTGGAATAGAGTGAAATATTGAAATGAAGCTCAAAATTTCAATTTGGAGGGTGTTGGTTGGGACAACTTAATGAGTAAAAAAATAAAATGTCCAAATTTTGAGTAGGTGCGGCTTTGCGGGCAAAATGGGATGCTGTGCGAACGAAATCCCCCACGACCCTATCGTTGACGCGCCCGGTGCAGCAAGGCCCGCTGCTGCACCAAGGACCCTTGTGCGAAGCTCCCGTGCGAGGCCACGGGACGCGGGTGAGCGGCAGAAACTGCCCGTGCGAGGCGGAAAAAATTGCGTCGCAGCAGGAATGCGATGTTGTCCGAACGAGCTTATCGTCGCCTCGCCCGGTGCAGCTCGACCCGCCCCGCGACCGTGGACCCTCGTGCAGCGAGCTTACCGATGTCGCCTTCAATGGTGCAGCGCGACCCGTCGCCACACCACGAAATGCTGGAAACGAGCGAGTAATTTTTTTTTGGAAAAATTTGAGTGGCACCCCACATTTGTTACGCTTATTTAAGGTGTACCCCACATGATTACATTAATGCATAACACCCGAAAATGCCCTTGTCTCCTTTTGTGTCCCCCCTTCCCGTCCAAAGTGGGGGGTGTTATGCATTAATGTAATCATGTGGGGTGCACCTTAAATAAGCGTAACAAATGTGGGGTGCCACTCAATTTTTTTTTTTTTTTTTTTTCAAATCTGGGCTAGTTTCAATCTGGACTAGTCCTGATCGTCTTTGGATGTGCTCTTATAAATAATCAAAGTTTATTTCTTTGGGCGCCGCCTAATAAAGCAGCCAAAACACTCGCTCACCAGCCAACAACAGCAGCAAACGAGAGCAAAAAAAGCTAGCCGTGAGGCATTTTAGAAAATGGTGCCAGGGTTACAGCCGCTCTCCGAGCGCGTAGGCGACGGCGCCGGACAGCCCCGCCTCGACTCCGATGCCGGCGAGGAGCTGATGCACGTCCAGCCATCCGTCGCCGTCGCGCTTGGCCGCCGCCCGCCGGAGTCTCCCGGAACCCTCTACATCTCCACCAAGTACTCTCTCTCCCCCCCTCTATTTTCTTCTCTTTGAAACTCTAACCCTAAGCAATCTTACTCCAAAATAGGCGGGTGATTTGGTTGAGCGACACGAACAAGTCCAGAGGATACGCGGTGGATTTCCTGTCGATTTCGCTCCACGCGGTGTCTAGGGACCCGGAGGCGTATCCGACTCCTTGTATCTACACTCAGGTTTCTTCTTCTTCATTATCTCTTTTTTTTTACTTTGGGTTTAGGGTTTAGTTCAACTTTAATTTCTGCTTGATACTGTTCCATTTTATTTGAAATCAATGTCGTAATAAAAGCTTGTAGTCATTAGTCATTTTGGGCGCCGACATGTTGCTTTAAGGCAGGTTGTGGTTGGTTGACTCTGCTGTGACTGTGAGGAACCGAATATGACTAGGTTGTTATCTGGTAGGTTTGGGTTGTCTGGGTCTAGGCTCGAACCTAGACCTTTTAATCGTTTCAACACTATTGTCCCCGTTCCCAGGACTTCAGCTTGAGTCTTGTTCGCCATCGAGACCTTCTCAGAAAGGCGACGCAGCGAGATAGCGGAACAGACTTACCTTCGTGCTTGGCAATGGCCAAGTCGATCGGTGATGACGATAACTGGACCACCGTTGCTTGGTGAGAGCGAAGCGGTACCGCAAAAACTCCGATGAAGGGTCTTGTGAGGGGTCCGCACGAAGGTTGCTTGAAAACCTCAAGCGAGGAGCTTCCGAATCCACGGAACAGTGGAGTCCACGACCAAGAAAAGAAGAGAACAAATTTCAAACTTTAAAGAAGAATTTTTATTGATTAGAAGTTGTTAGTGCCGAGACACAATTTTCGATGGAAAATTCTGAAACTGAAACAATTGTACACACAACGTTTCAAATGCAGCACCTTAAAGAAGATGTGCAACAGAGATCCTGGAGGATTCTGAATTACGAGGATCTAAAAAGATTCTACGTAATACACAAAAAATCTAAAGAGACTTTGTGCAAGCAACTATCGGCAGTAGAGCTTCTAAAAAGAAGTTACTGTAAAAGGCAACAGCAGCGATGACAGACGAGAATGAGATGCTGGGGTGAATGAACCACCGTTGCTCAAAGCTTTATTCGCCCCACACGAGCACGAACAGCTTCCAGGAACCAGCAAGTTCACGAAGAACTTCTGGAATGCTTGTAAGTCAATATTTGAGACTTGAACGGGCTTCCTGGACTTAACAGACTCCCTCAACTCTCTTTTTGGTGTGTCTTTCAAAGGAGGCCAAGGGGCTCTATTTATAGAGTGGAGTTGAGACTTCACCTCTTCTCCTATCCGATGTGGGACTAAAATACCAATACTCAAAAATAGAGTTTGATATTTTAGATCATCCCACAATCAGCATAGAAGTGTGCCAGTCCACGCCTACCCCCCGAACACTCCCGTGCATGCACGAGACATCCTGGAGTCCGTGTCCGAGTCCGAGTCCGCACAACAAAAATTAACTTGCATCCTTGTTGGATTTAATCATTTTTTCTTCTAGGAAAATACTTTCACATGGCACAAACTTGTGCCCCACTACACCTCATGTGCACACCTCAACACAAGCAATGCATTATATTGAGATACTCACCATTTGGTGTAGCCGATGTGGGACTATCTTTTCTAGTCTAAAGGCAAAAACACCAACAATCCCCCACATATCTCAATATATGGGTTGAGCGTTCCCCACAGTTACTGCCCATCATGCATTAGGAGAGATGTCGCTACGACTTGAATCTTCCCGCATAGGTTAAATAACAACATGATACAAGAATGGACTAAGCCTTGAATTCTGCACCATAACTGCAATTCTTCCTACTCACATAATGACATCAACTGTGCTTCTGGCTGCACATTGAAGGCCTTGTGCCAGCCTGATTTCAGTGTATAATTTTTGGGCGTCTACAAGTTTACCCTCAAGAGACGGCCTGATATCTCTGTCCATACACTATAGGTGAGTTCTTTATAAAGAGTCATGGCATGAAGCATTGCGCTTCTTTGCGATGCTACACCGCTATGACATGGCTTAAAGCCGAGGCTTTATCCCACCTGGGTACCTCATCGTAGTGTCATACTACTGTAGCATGAGGTCACAGGCCTCTTTGTAGTGCCAAACTACCCAGCATGAAGCCTTGCGCTTCCGTGCGGTGTTACGCCGCTATGACATGGCTCGCAAAGCCGAGGCTTTACCCTACCTGGTACCTCTTCGTGGTGTCATGCCACTGTAACATGAGGACATCGTCCTCTTTGTAGTGCTGTCTACTTCTCTTTATTACGATTATCATACAGCATTAGGCTACCTGCCTATTTGCGGTGCTACTCCGCTGTGACTTGGCTTGCAAAGCCGAGGCATTACCCCTACCTGGGAACCTCATGGTGGAGTCACCCCACTGTAGCATGAAGTTACACTCCTTGTAGTGCTGCGCTACCGTGCTTCCTGTAAAGCACTCCAGGCATTCACTCTGCCTGAGAACTCATTAAGGCATTTAAGCCAACCTTCCCACAGAAATCGTTTTCCGCAGAAAACAATAGTAGACAACAGTGCTTATAGGTCCGTAACCTCTCCATGTCCAATAGAACATGTACCCACCGTTCCTGATATTCTTCCGATTAGTGGTCCTCCCTTGAACCAAAAGCTAGATGCCTAGTAGATAAATCTTTGAACTAATAGCATAAAACTTTATGGTAGGAATACAATAATACAATATCAGAATGCCTTCAAGCCCATTTTACAAGTTGTTACATCGACCAGCTGGCGCTTGAGGCCCTTGGTGAACGGATCCGCCAGGTTCTCCTGACTCCGAACATCAATCACTGCAATAACACCTCTCTTGATAAGATCATGTACTGCTCTGTGCTTCAACCGCACCGTTCTCTTCTTCCCGTTGAAGAGTTCATTTGATGCCACTGCTGCTGCCGCCTGGTTGTCACAGTATATCGGTATTGCCGGTATCTGAGCCCCAACCACCGAAAGATCATACATGAGCTCCCGAAGCCACTCTGCTTCATCTGCAGCAGCATCCAATGCAAAGAATTCAGATTCCATGGAGGAGCAAGATAACATAGTCTGCTTCTTCGACTTCCACAATATAGCAGCTCCGCCCATGGCGAGTACGAATCCACCTGTGGAATACTCGCTCTCCATATCTGAACACCAGCTAGCATCACTGAAGCCTTCCACTACTGACGGATCTCCGCTGTAGAAAAGTGCATATGTCTGAGTTTTCTTGAGATATCTCATAACACGCTTCACAGCTTTCCAGTGCTCAACGCCTGGATTGCTAGTGAACCGACTCAGCATTCCCACTGCAAAAGCTATGTCAGGCCTTGTGGCAGTAGTAGCGTACATCAAGCTTCCGATGACGCTAGCGTACTCCAACTGCCTGACGCTTTCCCTCGAATTTGGCTCCAGCTTCTGATCACTCCGGTACGGTGTATCAATAAAAGGAAGATCTTGATACCCGTAGCGAGTGAGCATCTTCTCAATATAATGAGATTGTGACAGCGCTATTCCAGTGCCTGTCCGGATGATCTTGAGCCCCAAGATTACGTCGGCATCACCCAAGTCCTTCATACTGAACTTGGTCGAGAGGAATTTCTTTGTCTCTGTGACGCAGCTTAAATCCGTACCTAGGATTAGCATGTCGTCTACGTAAAAACATACGATTACTCCTCTTCCGTCAGCAAACTTCGTATAGACACACTTGTCTGTTTCACTGACCCTGTAGCCATTTGACCTTATCACCTTGTCAAACTTCTCAAGCCACATTTTGGGAGCTTGTTTCAAACCATACAGAGACTTCATCAACTTGTAGACTTTGTCTTCTAGACCTCTAACGACAAAACCTTCTGGTTGTTGCATGTAGATCTCTTCGGTCAGCTCGCCATTAAGGAATGCCGTTTTCACATCCATCTGATGTATCACCAGCTTGTGTATTGCTGCTAGAGCAATTAACAATCTAATGGTTGTCATCCGAGCTACTGGAGCATAAGTGTCAAAGTAGTCGATCCACTGCTTCTGAGCAAACCCCTTGGCCACTAGCCTGGCCTTGAACTTGTCAATGGTTCCATCTGCTTTCATCTTCTTCTTGAAGATCCATTTGCATCCGATGGGTCTTGCTCCTTCTGGCAGGTCAACCAATACCCATGTGTTGTTGGAGGTGATTGAGTCAATCTCGTTGTCTATCGCCTCCTTCCAGAATACAACATCTTTGGTCTTCATCGCCTCATCATAGGTAAGCGGATCTGCTTCCACATGATAGGTGACGAAGTTATCTCCGAAGTCTTTCGGCCTCCTCGTTCGCTTAGTTGACGGCTCAGCGAGTTCTGGTTCAGCTGGTGTCTCCTTGACGACAGCTTCATCTTGGACTACTGGTTCATTAAAGACTTCTGTCTGCTTTGTACCCTCATCATTCTCCGGAAGATCTGCGAGAACAATATTCTTGTGTTTTGCAAACTTGTCTTCAAAGTATTCAGCATCGCGAGATTCGATGATATGGTTTGACTCGATATCAAGGAATCTCCGAGCATCACTCTTCTCGGCATACCCCAAGAAGATCGCCTTCGTAGTCCTTGTCCCTAGCTTCTGAATCTTCAGATCCGGGAGCTTCACATAAGCCAGACACCCCCACACTCGAATGACATTCAAGTTAGGTCTGACTTTGAACCAGAGTTCATGAGGAGTTATGTCGGAAGTTGCATATGGCACTCTGTTCAGAATGAACGTTGCCGTTAGTGCAGCTTCTCCCCAGTAACACTTTGGAAGACCCGCAGTCAACAACATGGAGTTCATCATCTCTGTCAACGTTCTGTTCTTCCTTTCTGCTACTCCGTTGGATTGAGGAGAGTACGGAGCCGTTGTCTCATTGATGATTCCATGTTCTTTGCAGAATGATAAGAATTCATGAGACCGATACTCCCCGTCTCGATCACTCCTTAACCTCTTGAGTTGTTGTCCAGTTTGCCGCTCAGCCTCGGCCCTGAACTCCTTGAACTTCTCGAATGCTTCGTCTTTAGACTTGAGCAAGTAGACGAAAGCATACTTTGAGAAGTCATCGATGAAAGTAATGAAATACTTCATCCCGGCCTTTGTAGAGAATTATTTGAAGTCAAAGATATCTGAGTGAACCAACTCCAGAAGATATGTGCTTCGATGGACCCTGTGAAACGGTTTCCTTGTGATCTTCGTCTGAGCACATACTTCGCATTTCTCTACCTTACCCCCACACTTGGAGATAAGTCCTAGACTAGACATTCTGTTAATCCTTTTACAATGAACATGTCCTAGCCTATTATGCCACAACTCAAGAGAATAATCAGAAAAAGTGATTGCATTTATATTATCATGCTGGGTTACAACAAGCTGTATCTTGTACATTCTTTCAGTTTGGAAAGCTTTTCCGAAGAATGTAACCTTCTTGGACATCACCAACTGGCCAGCATTGATGTCCATCCTCAAGCCTGCGTTGCAGAGTAGACTTCCAGAGATCAGGTTCTTAGCAATTACTGGAACATGCTTCACACCTTGAAGCGTCAGAGTGTTCTCCGATGTGAGTTTCAGCTCCACCGTCTCGATCCCCAGTACTTCAGCTTGTGCCTGGTTTGCCATTATGACCTTCTCTGAAGTTGGCTCATAAGAGACGAACCAGTCTTTGTCTGAACAGACATGGCAGGTCGCACCAGTGTCTATCCACCAGTCCAAGTCAGCCCCCACAGTTACAACCTGTGCTATCATGGCAACTAGATTAGTAATTATAGAAACCTTACTAGGCTCACCTTGTTCTTTGGGCTTGGACTTGCATTCGGATTTGTAGTGGCCCTTCTTGCCACAATTGAAGCAAGTCACATGGGACTTGGACTTCTGCTGCTTGAAAGCAGGACCCTTCACTTTCAGATTCGTGAAGTCCTTCTTTTTGCGATGAGAAGCAGCCTGCTTCCCCTGGTACTCTCTGGTTTGGACCAGATTTGCCTTCGCCAGTTGTTTGGACAGAGTATCCATCTTTTGTTGAGAGCGCATCTCGTCCTCAACATGGATCTCTTGCAAGAAATCTTCCAAGCTAATTTCCATCTTCTCTCGATGCATCCTTGCATAGAAGTTGCTCCATTCTGTAGGAAGTTTCGCGACGATCCCTCCAACGACAAACTTGTCGACGAGGGGCATGTTCTCGTCTTCTAGTTTCTGACGCAACTTCAGAAACTCCTTCACTTGGGACAGCATCGCCTTCTCGTCTTCGAAGGTCCACTTGTGGTATTTTTCTACCATGAAGATCTTGGATCGGTTCTCGTCATCTTCATAGAGCTTTCCCAAGGAGTCCCATATCTCTTTGGCAGATGTCTTCTTGGAGTAGGACTCTGCCAGAGAGTCTTCCATGGAATTGAGTATCAGTAGTTTGCATATACTGTTTTCTCTCTTCTACTTCGCTTGCTTGGTCGTAGCAGCGGCCACAGCCGCAGCAGATCCAGTGGTTGGAACGATCGGTTCTTCTTCTGACAGCACGTGATCAACATTCACGAGTTGAAGATTTAAAGTGACCTTTCGTCTCCATATCTGGAAGTGTTCGCCATCGAATTTCTCCAACTTGTTAAAGCCGGTATCGATGAGCGAAGCACGAGAATTATCCATCTTCTCAATAAAGCTTTAAGATTGTTAGTGCCGAGACACAATTTTCGATAGAAAATTCTGAAACTGAAACAATTGTACACACAACGTTTCAAATGCAGCACCTTAAAGAAGATGTGCAACAGAGATCCTGGAGGATTCTGAATTACGAGGATCTAAAAAGATTCTACGTAATACACAAAAAATCTAAAGAGACTTTGTGCAAGCAACTATCGGCAGTAGAGCTTCTAAAAAGAAGTTATTGTAAAAGGCAACAGCAGCGATGACAGGCGAGAATGAGATGCTGGGGTGAATGAACCACCGTTGCTCAAAGCTTTATTCGCCCCACACGAGCACGAACAGCTTCCAGGAACTAGCAAGTTCACGAAAAACTTCTGGAACGCTCGTAAGTCAATATTTGAGACTTGAACGGGCTTCCTGGACTTAACAGACTCCCTCAACTCTCTTCTTGGTGTGTCTTTCAAAGGAGGCCAAGGGGCTCTATTTATAGAGTGGAGTTGAGACTTCACCTCTTCTCCTATCCGATGTGGGACTAAAATACCAATACCAATACTCAAAAATAGAGTTTGATATTTTAGATCATCCCACAATCAGCATAGAAGTGTGCCAGTCTACGCCTACCCCCCGAACACTCCCGTGCATGCACGAGACATCCTGGAGTCCGTGTCCGAGTCCGAGTCCGCCCAACAAAAATTAACTTGCATCCTTGTTGGATTTAATCCTTTTTTCTTCTAGGAAAATACTTCCACATGGCACAAACTTGTGCCCCACTACACCTCATGTGCACACCTCAACACAAGCAATGCATTATATTGAGATACTCACCATTTGGTGTAGCCGATGTGGGACTATCTTTTCTAGTCCAAAGGCAAAAATACCAACAGAAGTTGTCCGTCAATTGCATACAGAAGGTGCCTATTTATATGACTTTTATGACAACCTAATCCTTCTCAAATAAAGATAAAACCTATCCTAATAAAGATAAAACATATCCTAATAAAAGATAGAGTCAAAATAAGAGTCCTAAAAGAAATATGATTCTTATCAACTCTTAAAAAAGATAAAGCAAAAGAAAAAGAATCCTAAAATAATTCGGAGTTGGAATCCACGCTACATCACTTGGTGAACAGCTCCTCCTCAGAGCATACATGGCAAGAGGTACCCGTGTCCACCCACCACTCGGACTCCACACATGACGAGTCAACCTGAGCAATTATGGCAACTAGGTTAAGCTCATCTTGCTCTTTAGGCTTGGACTTGGCTTTGCAATCCTTCTTGTAGTGGCGTTTCTTGCCACAGTTGAAGCAGGTCCAAGTTTTGGACCCAAGTCCTGTTAGAATCACGAAATCAATGAATCTATTAGGCACAATGGTTGGGTATATATACAAGTACAATCAAACATGGTTCCTTCTCACAACTGGGTATCTATTGAGAGTTTGACAAGAGCAAAACAATCAAGCACAAAAAATGAAGAATAACAATCAATAAATCAACACACAAATACTTCCTCTTAAACTCGAGGTGGATCTTCAACAAAAGTTTGCTGAGAAGAAAATCAATGTCATAGAAAGCGCCAAACAATTGTTATGCAGAAAGGGTAGGTGTGGAGCCCAGGCGGCTGCCTAAGTGGATTTATCCAGGAAAAAAAATATTACCATTAATAAAACCGAAAATTTCATCGAGAGGGAAGATGTTTGTGTTATTCGCGTAAAAGAGGAAAAGTTTAGAAAAAATGCGGATAAAGGGAACTGGCGCCAGTTCCACTGGCGTCGAATTTTTTTTTCGTTTTTTTAAACCTGGCGCCAGTTCCACTGGCGCCGAACCTATATAAAAAAAAAAAAATCTTGGCGCCAGTTGCACTGGCGCCGAACTTTTGGGTGGGGGCTTGGGTTTGTGTGGGGAGTTGGCTGTGTGGTTTTCTTTTGTTTCATTTTTTTGTTTGCTTCATTTTTTTTTTTCTAATCAGCCTTCAGGAGGCGGACGGTGAGGCCCGGGGAGCCGGCGTGGGGGTCGCCAAAGGAGAGCGCGACGACGCAGTCCGAGGAGCAGAACATGTCCGGAAAGGCGCATGGGTCGGAGGTGAAGTCCCAGCACTGGAAGAAGCTGGAGCCCGGAAGGTCGGAGAGGGACTTGCGGATCGACTGCAGCGCGAGGAAGTCGGCCGGGTCGAGGAGGGACGGCACGACGAGAGGAGCATCTTCGAGAACAGAGCTAGCCGAAACTCCATTGCTGCTAGCTCTTGCTTCCAAAGCGTAAGGGACCAATGAGGAATGAATGGCGTGAGCGCTATTAATGGTGAGAGAGAAAAGCTTGGGAAGAAGCTAGCTTTTCTTTCTTTCTTTAGCTTTTCTTTTCCTCCTGCTAGTGTTGCTGATGATTTTGGCTTGGTGGTGAAGGAGAAATGAGTAGAGCAGTGATGCACTATGGGAACCATGAGAGAGAGAGAAATGAAGAAAAAAAAAAACGAAGCAAACAAAAATGAAGCAAAAAAAAAAAAAATGAAACAAAAGAAATCCCCACAGCCAACTTCCCACACACACCCAAGCCCCCACCCAAAAGTCCGGCGCCAGTGCAACTGGCGCCAAGATTTTTTTTTTTATATAGGTTCGGCGCCAGTGGAACTGGCGCCAGATTTAAAAAAACGAAAAAAAAAATTCGGCGCCAGTGTAACTGGCGCCAGTTCCCTTTATCCGCATTTTCCCTAAACTTTTTCTCTTTCACGCGAATAACATAAACATCTTCCCTCTCGATGAAATTTTCCGTTAATAAAAACTTAGAATTTTTTATTTCATTGAAAGTAATACAAAATTATATATTTATATGTATATATAAAATAAAGATTACATTATAAAGAACTTTAACAAACACTCAAATGGACCAAAGAGTCGAAGACTACAATAACAACTATTGAACAAATAGAATTATAATTTATAATTCACCCAAAATAATAGAATAGAAAAATAAAATGTCAATATAAATATTTTTTGGGCCATGCCAAAAACTGACTGGGATCATGCCAAAACACAAATTTTGAACAAAAAATTGACAAAAAAGTAGACCAGAATCTAACGGCGCTTTTCTTGTTTTGTCGCATAATGTTATTTTTCCTTGTATGATGTTACTTTTTCTGCATAAAACTGCCTACCGTCTAGACGCACAATATACTGAAATTTTGGTGATGGATAGTCACATAATGCCTAGGCACCGCTTTTTAACTCATTGTAGAACACTGAAGAAAAGAATCTCTGAACAATATGGGCCTTCACGAAGAAGTATGCAATATGCATCTATGAGATATGGCAATGTTACTGTCCCAAGTAGATATTGTTGGCAGTGAGAATCATCCTCATCCGTCCTCATGAAACACATGATTGCAAGCTATTTAGATAGCACTATTATTGTCCACAATGCAAACGAGTAAGAGTATATAATACAAGGTTCGTAGTATTGATATTGGAATCGGTATCGGATCCTTCCTATGACTATCGGTATCGACTGTATCGGCAGTATCGACGGTTTCGGATCGTAGTATCGAATTTTTTTTGTATCGGAAAGCAAATAATTATTAATGAGTTATTAAAATTTTAGAAAAAAAATATCTTGTACATTTAGACATAATTTTAAGTATTTTGTGTTATTTCCTAGTAGTTTTGAAATTGAATGAAGTAGTCACCCTTACCAATTGGTTTAGCTGCGATAGATAAGTTTTTTCTTTTACAAACTTACTATGCTATTACACCCTTGTTGATTGGCCTTTTTTGTTCAATTTTTTTTTATTGAATTGACTAAAAAAGGAGACCCCCAATGTAGGTATCGGGTCAGTATCGGTATCGGTCGGTATCGGATCGCGTTATCGGTCGTATCGAATCGGTTTCGGACGATACGCAAACTATGATATAATACTCAGCCTCATAACTAGATCAGTAAACAACATCCTACTTTTTTTTTTTTTAAGAAATCAAACAATGAGGAACGGGCATCCCCACGTATGCATGAAAGTTTGGTTGGTTTTGTGAAGGAAAGAAAGCACTGGTGGGAGGATACGTCTAGAAAATGAAAATAATAAAATTAGGTTTCACCCAATCTAACAAATACCTGAGATGCTGTGTTCTCTTGCACTCTGTGGACCCTTCTCTGCCTCCAGCATTTGCATCTTGAAAGTAGTGCCACCTCCTCCCCCCAGCTACTACTAAATTAACTGATCATTTTGTTACTTGCTTTAGAATTGTCGGTCTCAAACAATTCCGACTCAGCCAAACCTGCTCGTAAGCAAACAAAAAGTTGCTTTCAACTTCCAAATTGTTCAGGGAAAAGAAAACTCTTTGATGCTTCATTTCTTTTCATTGAATGTGAAATAAACGCGGAAAGCATACTACTCTTGTTCATGGACACTGATGCAAGCCTGCAATGTGATGGGATCATCTCTCTGTGGGTGGACGAGATAGTTGAACATGTGCACAACCTGCTTCCAAGCCCAATCTTTTAATTTGCGGACCTGGTGGACAGCGAGCACGACTTGGTTCCATAACCAATATTTTTTGCTTTCATGGAAAAAAGAACGAAAAGGAAGGACATACACTATGGTCTAGAAGAGCATATAGCATATTAAGGTTATAGGAGTCTCCAATTAGCATACGTGGTGAACAAGGGATAAGGGTTTTATTAAAGAATAATTATAGCCTTTCATTACTAGAAGGATAAAATAGTCAAAAAAAAAGTCTAGTTAAACTAACGGAATATATATATATATATATATATATATATTTTTTTTTTTTTAATTTGTTAACCAAAGGAACTCGTAACTCTATTTTTTGTTGATGGGGACTTATTAGCATTTAAAAAGGCACTAGATTTAGGGGACTTAAATGCAAAAAAAAAAAAACATCTTTTTTTTGTTGCATTTTTTCCTGCATCTGAGATGTTCTGTCTACTCTTATATGAAGGTTGAGACTGAAGATGACGGCGGTTCAGAGTCTGAGGGCTCAGATTCAGATGGTACTGAGGATGTAATGCTATCAAAGATCAGTGAAATGAGGCTTATGCCATCTGATCCCAGTCAGTGTATCCTTCAATGCAGTTCCAATATTGTTTTTTATAATTATAATCATGTCATCTTTCTATTGTTCATATGCATTCAACCTTCACTTCCCGTACCTACCAATTCAGAAAAGAGGAACGAAATAAAAAAGAGAGACATATCGGTGTCCTTTTTTGAAAATAACACAGTATCAGTGTTATAAAAGAAGATTAATCGATAATCGATAGAATGCCCAATTAATTAAAAATTCCAACTGACCGTTCTATTGTAACTAATAGCCCGAGTAGTTATTTTAGTTGTTAACCAACCATGGACTGAGTAATGAAAACAACTAAATATAACATCGATCAATATGACAATATAGTTATCCCTTCGTAGAGATGGGGAAACATGTTATTCATCAATGTTACAAGAAAAGTTGAATGTTATATATAGGTGTCTGTTGTCTATGTTGGACCGATGTGAATATGATATGACAAGATACGGACATGTGGTACATATAAAGTATTGATTTTGCTTGCCAATGTATTTTGGAGTGTTTGTGCCGTGCCCAATGTTGTCAATGGTGCATCGAGATGTGGCGCACTGAGGCGCCTCGCCACCCCCTAGGCATTGCGCTTCATTGAGGTGCACGTCTCAATCGTGCCTTGGCGCGGTGCATGATGCATTGAGGCACCGCCTCATGAAACCTAACATGAAATTTAGGTTTTACTTTGTTTTGACTTAATTATGAATCCATTACATGCAACCTACTTTAACCTACTGCCCCATTGACACACTTTAACTTTCTACTTTCAGAATTTCATCTTTACTCTCTTTTATCTCTCTACCCTCTTTCAATTCTTCAACAATCATTATGGACCCTCACCTCTCGATTACGAACAACTTAGTATCGTCCACAAGATTCAAGTTATTTTTTTAATTTGCAAGTTTCAATTTCTTTTTCTTTTTTCATGGTCTTTTTTTATAACTTCAATTTAGTATTTGTCAATGATTTTCCTGTATCGACGACATTTTCCTACCAAGGTCTAGGTTCCTTCATCAAGTAGGTTTTTTTATTTTGCAACTTATTTCTTGAAAATTATTTATACTTTTTTTCCCTTCTCAAACATATCAAATAATTCATCATTAGGCTTGCATTGATCTTCCTTTACGGACTCTCCCATTGTCTAGTCAAACAACTTCTCGGGTGAGATTTTTTTATTTTGTAAATGATTTATACCATAAATGATTAAGATATTGCAATCACTTTTATTATGTTTTTTTAGAATTTGAAATAAATACAAAAATGTACAGACACTTCAATGAGCCACATGCCACACCATGCACCTTGATCGTTATGTATACCTTATGCCTTGCTATGCGCCTTGTGCCATGACAACAGTGGTCTTGCCCGATACATATCCGACACAAATATGATAAGATACGATACGTTATAATACTGCACATATTAATCTGTGCTTCCTAGGTTCCCATCCATATCCTGCCCACATCTCTGCGATTTATCTTTACAGAAAAAAATTAGGGACTTTTTGGATTGTCCAACATGGATCCTGAAGTACAGGGAGAGTATTGGGGACACACGACATATATGGGGGGACCCTAGGTTTTGCAAATGATAATTGTTATCTTTGCTTTATACTTCGAACCATGATTTGACTCTTACCATAGGAGTGTGCTATTGTTGTTATGTCATGGGTCATTTCATGTAGTGACAACAGGACAAGTACATATACAAGCAGACGTGCACACAATTACACATGTACAATAGCGTATTTGTCCTGTCATCACAATAATGAACTCACTCATGACATGTTGATCTTGAGCAAGAAGTTTTTGATACTTATATTGGGGATTCCGCTTAACTGTAACAAAGGACACCTTGTTTACATGTCAACGTGAATGCTGCTGCTCGTTCACTAGGATGGTTAGATTTGGCCTCAGCAATATTCTCATATATTTGAACTTGGATTCTTGACTTAGCTTTAACAGTGGAGACTCTCTTCGACATTTTCTGTCGATGCGCTGAACTAAATCCTGAACCAAATGAAGGTCAGTGATTCCATTATTGTATATGTAATCAACAAATAAGCTTTAACATTTTAGTTTCTTTTAATCTTATGTTTGTGATTTTTCTTCTAAATAAGATGGGGAGGAGGAAAATAGCTGGTTTTTCGGTGGAGAAGAGATTTCAGGCGATGGTATTGGCATATGATTTATCTCACCTGTTTATCCTTATATGTCCTAACATCTTCAATCACTGGTACCTGAGTTTTTCTCATGGTTGCAGGGGATGTTTCCGAGTGGCAGTTTTCTGAGACCCTTGCCCCCATTGGTTATGCAAATGGAAACCATGATCTAGCTCATACAATGCTGGAGGTTTGTTTAC
Organism: Iris pallida; assembly: GCA_029216955.1. Taxonomy (NCBI): domain Eukaryota; kingdom Viridiplantae; phylum Streptophyta; class Magnoliopsida; order Asparagales; family Iridaceae; genus Iris; species Iris pallida. The sequence goes on along the minus strand of JANAVB010023999.1, from coordinate 18,142,771 downwards.
AATTATGATCATCTCCATGTGATAGTATAAACTTGCTGCATATATATATATATATATATATATATATATATATATATATGGAAAAAAAATATATATATATATATATATATATATGGTGGTTTGCTTTACCTGAGAGTGAAAATCACTGCCAATAATCCCTTTCAGACCCAAATATGTTTTGTACATGTTGCATTTGATAAGTTTTTTTTCATTGTTAATAAGAAAAATCACCGGATGAGAATAAGAATGGGCCATTAAGTTCTTAAAGATTCTCTAACTATGTGGTTTGCACGTTTGGAACTTTCTGGTGAACCTTGAGGTCCTACATCGAACAATTATTCATATTGCGCAAAGGAATGGATAGATGATTAAATGGTATTAGAATACAAAACATTAAGTGTGTCCCAAATAATCATTTACAAATATTTATGGCATGTTGATAAAATTAGAATTTGTAGGGAGTTTGGTGAAAATTATCTGCATGATGGACATATCCAGGTGATCATTCATATGGCACAAATCAACCTGGACCCAATGCATTAGTCTGATGTATTTGGCAGTAATTTTTGATCTCTTATTTTCTCAAGGAGTTATAAAACCATTTTATACTCGTATATAAATCCCAATTTTCTAAATTTGTATTTGCTATAGTAACTCGCTAAAAATGGTGTCTTTCCACAATAACTACCTTTTGTAAGAGTTGATCTTCTTTCCTCTTGGAAGGAGGCAGAGCAATATGGGTGATTTTTTGGGCCTGAAGTCTTAACACAACAAGAAAGATGTAAGAGTGGGCAGTGCTAGTACTACCATATATGGTATCTAAACATCAAAAAGAGAATGCTCCCTACAATTTCTGTGTCTGTCATTCGTGCAATCTGTCTATATGACAAGATAAATATTGTAGGTCTTGTTAAAATTGTCTTCTGCTCCATCTTTGTATCTTGAACATTAATGTTGTTCAGCTTTCATGTGGCCTGATGGGATAGCTGAGCACCTAGAAAGGTGGGGAGTGCTATTGGCATTATCCACCAGAGTATCCCAAACTATAAAAGTTGTATTATGTTCGTATATCAAGTTTATGCTTTTGCCGGTGACAGTTATCTGACTCGAACTTAGAGAAAGGCCCTTAAGAGTGGATAATGGGCTCTCTATGTTTCATATGAGCTGCGAGTAGACTCATGCAACTTTTTGCAAATTAACTTGTTCGATGGAATTACATTGGAATTTTTTTTTTTTTGCTAGGATAACATGGATATGAATACTATTTTTATAAAACTGCTGTCTCCGTTATTGAAGTCTAATATACTAGCATGATAGGGAAGCTGCAGCACCTGTTAAATATTTCTGACATGTCTATTAATGCCAGAACAACACCAACAAAGCCTTTATCCCAAAGACTTTTATGTCCAAGACTATTAAATTTAATATGAACATAATAGTTGGCTTAAACATGAACTTGATATATGAACATAATACAAATTTAATAGTTGGCATGCTTTTGCCTTATAAGGATTAGTTTTTTTTGGAGGCGAAGACTTCTTTGGCTACATTAAGTTTTTATTAAATGAAGAGAATAGTAGAATTATATTTTTGAGTTTCTCAAACCTTAAATATACTTCTCAAATTCTTCATATATCATCTTCTACTTCTTTTCTCCTTATTCATGTTGCTTAATCCATAATCCAAATCCCACTAAAATCCACCCCAAAGTCGCGTTCTCTTTGCATTGCATCAAGATTGATCTTTGGATCCCGGAACAAAAGCTTGGATGCGTGAACTCATCTCCTTCGGGGAACGAAATTTGATCCGTTTTGATTGTGTGATTATTATTGATATTTGTTTTGCAATTAAACTTCCATTAATCTCAGTTTGTGAAATCATTGCACAATTCCATATAGATTACCCCTTTAGGTCTTGTCCCATGTCAAAAGCCTTTTGTCTTATTAGGTTCTTAGTTACTATCGAAAATATATAGGCTTTGTTGTGGTCTTTATTGTTCTTGTAGTTGTACTTACTAAAAGAAAACATGCATAAGATATTGGTGTCATTAAGATCTAATATTGAATAGAGTGAATGGAGATGCGTTTTCATGTGTATATATCCATGCCATACTTGTATCCTAAAATTTCTAAAATCTTGGTATTTCAAATCTGTATCATGTCCATAACCAAATCAATGTCGGTGCCATCCTAGATTTTTTGTATTCAATGCATATAGAAGTCTTAGGTTGTATCTGATGCAACCCATTATGTAAAAATTAGTTCCCCACATACAACTATATTAAATTGGAAGATTCTATGTGGATATAAGTCCGACTATGCTTGTAAGAATGTTGGCATTCAACAGATTATGATGTCAACATGTCCCTAACCGAGTAGCTGAGATGTGTATGTTGGGAGGATGAGTTGCAATATGAATAAACAGGGATTCGGTGTTGGTTGTATCACAGGATCTAGAAGGCACCTTCAAGTCGCTAAGACTCATATAACTGTTAGCTGGAAACCGTTAGGACTCAAGGCATCAAGAGAAAAGCGATAGTGGTTCCTAACTTATAAGAGAAGGCTATAACAATGAATGAAGAGAATGGTTCAGAGTTGATTTAAGAGATTGCTTGAATTGCTTGTTCTTGTTTCAGTTGTATTTACAAGTTCACGATGCTGACAACTTTTTTGTTCTAATTCTAAAATGGGCCATATTATTATATTGTGGAATTTTCATCATGTTCTATCTATAGTTGGTTTTCCAGTATATGGTTACTTCCATGCTGTAGTACCAGAACTATTTACACTTTTCCTGTAAACTGCAATTATGGACTCTCTTTACCTATGGTTACGGCAGTCTAAACAATAAATTTCCATGTCATGATGTCTACCTATGCTGCACGAATACAGAAACAGATACAGGTATGGGATACAAACATTTTCATATAGGTCACAATAAGTAGTCACCTATATTGCATGAATGTGGACACTTAACGGGTACGGACTATATACTGCTAAGAACATCATTTTTTTCATGTCCATGCGACATAGGGTTGTCTACTCTCTCAAAAGGTCTGATAAATAATGCAGCTGCTGCTGCATTAATTTTCTCCTTGTATTAGTTAAATTTGGCCTGGTGCGACGATCAGGCTTCCTGCTTGCATCTCCGAGGATGTAAGTTCTAATCACAGAAACAACCTCTCTCTATATGTATAAGTCCATGTATACGAGGGTAAGGCTGCGTACTACTTGACCCTCACTGGACCTACATAAGTTTGACTCATGGTAGTGGGATGCCCTTTTATATTAATTAAATTAATTTTGGTAGAATGTCCTACGTGGTTTGTTTAATCTTTATTTTCCTTTGTTAAGATAGAAGCACGAACAAAAAAAGAAACCCTGGTCCGCATTTAAATGTTCTTTGTTTTACGGCGTCAATGGATATATAATTTTTTTCATATTGTTGGTTGGCAATAACCTGGTTGATTCTTGTATATGAAACTCGTCTTTTCTGTGCAGACAGATCTTAACATGTATGATTGCTGCATTGTATGCCTTCTTTAATTTGAAGTAAATAACTGTTTTATGTTTGCCTATTTACATCTGAATTTACCCCCTCGACTTGCTGCAGCTCCAGATCAATGATCAACGGTTTGAGGATGCATTTGAGGATGCAGAAGAAATGGAACAAGAACCTCATGATAATCAACAACCAAGAGTATGATAATGTATTGGACAGTAGCTCAGCTTTCTCATGGTGTTAAATGTTATTTCTGAAAACTCACGAGTAAAAGTTGAGGTGTAGCAGCATCCAAGTAGTCATTTGTATCATGATAAATTTATACTTTGAAATTAGGATAGTTATGCGGCATTCCTCTTGATCTTACATTCTCAGCTTTCAAAAGACGATCGAGTTTATTATAGACTGATGGGAGGAACTGCTCAAATTTCCCAGTAGTCATGTATCGTGTTGTGCTTGGTGATTATTGTGTAGCAATGGGACAAGCAATAGCAAATGTGGTATCAGACCAATTGGAGACTCCTATAACCTTAATATGCTATATGCTCTTCTAGACCATAGTGTATGTCCTTCCTTTTCGTTCTTTTTTTACATGAAAGCAAAAAATATTGGTTATGGAACCAAGTCGTGCTCGCTGTCCACCAGGTCCGCAAATTAAAAGATTGGGCTTGGAAGCAGGTTGTGCACATGTTCAACTATCTCGTCCACCCACAGAGAGATGATCCCATCACATTGCAGGCTTGCATCAGTGTCCATGAACAAGAGTAGTATGCTTTCCGCGTTTATTTCACATTCAATGAAAAGAAATGAAGCATCAAAGAGTTTTCTTTTCCCTGAACAATTTGGAAGTTGAAAGCAACTTTTTGTTTGCTTACGAGCAGGTCTGGCTGAGTCGGAATTGTTTGAGACCGACAATTCTAAAGCAAGTAACAAAATGATCAGTTAATTTAGTAGTAGCTGGGGGCAGGAGGTGGCACTACTTTCAAGATGCAAATGCTGGAGGCAGAGAAGGGTCCACAGAATGCAAGAGAACACAGCATCTCAGGTATTTGTTAGATTGGGTGAAACCTAATTTTATTATTTTCATTTTCTAGACGTATCCTCCCACCAGTGCTTTCTTTCCTTCACAAAACCAACCAAACTTTCATGCATACGTGGTTTGATTTCTGATCTAGTGTTCCTTCACAAAACCAACAAAACTTTCATGCATACGTGGTTAAGAAATCAAACTTTCATAACTAGTGTTTCTTAACCGCGCATCCCCATGTCACAATGAGGAACGGGGTACGATTTTGGGATAGGGCACTACATTATAACCAACCAAGAAAAGTTTCGTCCTCGAAACTTAAGAATAGAACCTACCTCTAAGAAAATAATGAATAATACTTTTCCTTCATCCGTGACTCGAGTTTCCAGGTCGACTCATCAACCGAATGGTTCCTCCAGAGCTTGCAAATGTGAGGGATCACACGACTTCGAAGCAACTTATCCCTACGCTTCAAGACTTGTACTAGTTCCTCCACATACGATAAGTCTGCATTCAGATTTAGCTGATCAAAATCTACCACGTGGTTCGGATCGTGTACGTACTTACACAACTGAGAGATGTGGAAGACATCATGCACATCCGACAGTACTGGCGGCAATGCAATCCAGTAAGCTATTGGGCAACTCGCTTAAGTATTTCGAAATGACCAACAAATCTTGGACTCAACTTGCCCTTAGCTCAAAATCTGGTAACTTCTCCTATGGGCGTTACCTTCAGAAATACGTGATCGCCTTCCAAGAACTCAAGGGATCGTCGATGAGTGTTGGCGTAGCTTTTTTGTCGACTTTGTGCAATCTTTAATATTTCCTGTATTAGACTGACCTTCTGTACGGTTTGCTCCACCAGCTCTGGGCCAAGAATCTTTTCCACCCCGACTTCATCCCAACAAATAGGTGATCTGTACTTCCGTACGTACAAGGCTTCGTACAGTGCCATCTGAATGCTGGACTGGTATCTATTATTGTATGCAAATTCTGCTAGCAGTAGATGAACATTCCAGTTTGACTTCAAGTCTATTGCGTAGAGCCATAACATGTCTTCGAGAATCTGATTCACTCGTTCTGTTTGGCCGTCGGTTTGGAGATGATAAGCAGTACTAAACTTCAACTTAGTCCCCATAGCCGACTAAAGGCCACTCCAGAAACGTGGCAAGAATCAGCCATCCCGATCTGAGACGACCGATACTGGAACTCCATGCAGTCGTACTATCTCATCAAGGTAAATCTGAGCCAGGCGGTCGACGTTCCAAGTAACTTTGATGGTAGTAAAGTGTGTTAAATTGGTTAGACGATCGACGATGACCTAGATGCATCGTTCCCCCGTAGCATCTTTGGCAAACTAACAATAAAGTCCATACAGATATGCTTCCACTTCCACTCTGGAATAACAAGGTTCTGCATCTTCCCATCCAGTCTCTGTGCTCACCTTTTACTTGCTGACATGCCATGCATTACGATACGAAGAGTGCCATATCCCTCTTCATCCCGTGCCACCAAAATATCGTACGGAGGTCCTTATACATCTTGTTACCACATAGATATAAGTAATATTTTACATAGTGCACCTACGATATTATTTTCTTTCTAAGTCCTGCATCATCCGGAATGCATACCCGACCTTTCTCCCGCAATGCTCGGTATCATCTTTCGCGAAGTCGGTCGCCTTACCTGTCGAGATTATCTTCCGCATATTCTTTAGGTAGGGATCATCCTTCTGGACAAATTTGATCTTTTCCAACAAATTTAGCTCCACGTGCAATTGAGCTACTTGTATCGCTACGAATCGAACCCGGAGTACGATGCCTATCTCCTCTAAGTTGTGCAGTAGATTGCCGTTGATGGATAGCGAGGCTATGTACATCCGGCTTAATGCGTCTGTCACAACATTTTCTTTGACCGGCGTGTAGTCAATCGTCAGATCGTAGTCTTTGATCAGCTCCAGCCATCGCCTCTGCTGCAAGTTCAGCTCCTTTTGAGTGAAGAGATACTTGAGGCTCTTGTGATCTTTATAAATCCTGCACGCCACACCATAAAGGTAGTCAGTTTTAATGCGAACACAATCGCTGCTAACTCCAAGTCGTATGTGGGATAGTTTTTCTCGTGCGGCTTCAATTGTCTTGAGGCAAAATATATCACCTTGTCTCGCTGTATGAGCATACATCCCAAGTCCTAGCCAGAAGCATCTCTAAAGATTTGAAAACCGTCAACCCCAGCCGGAAGTGCGAGTATCAGGACTGAAACGAGCTGCTGCTTTAGCTCTTGGAAGTAAGTTTTGCAGCCGTCTGACCATTTGAATGCGACTCCCTTTTGAGTGAGGCGAGTCAAAGGCGATGCGATCTTCATAAAGTCTTTTACGAAGCGTCGATAGTATCCCGCCAAGCCGAGGAAGCTTCGAATCTCACTAGCTGACTCTGGTCATTTCCAATCAACAATGGCTTTGACTTTATTCGGGTCGACTGATATGACTTCTGCGGAGATGATGTACCCAAGAAATGATACGTTGCTCAGCCAGAATTCACATTTACTCAGCTTTACATACAACTAGTTGTCTCGAAGGGTCTGGAGCATGGTCCGTGGGTGTTCCGCATGTTGCGTCCTGTACTTCGAGTAGATAAGAATGTCGTCGATGAAAACTACAACGAACTTGTCAAAAAAAGGTCAAAATACCTGATTCATTAGATCCATGAAGGCATCGGGGGCATTTTATAGGCCAAACGACATTACCAGGAACTCATAATGGCTGTATCGAGTATGGAAAGCTGACTTCGACATGTCGGCTGGCTTGATCTTGAGTTGATGGTAACCCGAACGAAGATCAATTTTAGAAAGCATCGAGGCGCCTTGTAACTGATCGAACAAGTCTTTATGTGGGGCAATGGATAGTTGTTCCAGATGGTGGCTTTGTTCAGCTCTCGGTAGTCAATGCACAGACGCATCGACCTATCTTTTTTCTTCACGAACAAAACAGGCGCTCCACATGGCAAAGTACTAGGCCGAATGAATCCCTTATCAAGCGATTCTTGCAACTGGACCTTGAGTTCCTTTAGTTTTGTAGGAGCCATTATGTATGGAGCCTTGGAAATCGGTCGGGTGTCGGAAATGGTATCGATGGTGAATTCAATTTCTCGAACGGGTGGAATACCGGGTAGCTCTTCCGGGAACACGTCAGAGAATCTGCCACAATGTAGGTTTGACCAGCGTTTGCACCATCGTGGATCTTGTCACAAACTGACGCCAAGTATCCTTGACAGCCGGAATGCAGCATCCTCCGAGTAGAAACTACCGAGATCACCATACATGTCGTCGACGCTTCACCACACGAGTAGCATAATTTGATCTTTTTGGGTAGACGGAAGGTGCCCTTCTTTCATGCGCAATCAATTGTGGTATTGTAAGCACCGAGCCAATCCATTTCCAGAATGATGTCGCAGTCCTTAATATCTAGAACTATCGTATCAATATACACCTTCTTACCTCCGATACAAATAATTTCGTATATGCAGCTTGAGTGTGCAAGCAGTGGCGTGCCCGATGTATGCTAACATTGAGATTAAGGCCTAGCGGTGTCATAGGAAATTTATTTTCTGCAGCAAAGTCCCCCGATATAAAGCTATGTATGGCATCTGAATCAAACAGTACGTGAGCGAGCTTATTATTGAAGAGTAGTATACTAGTCACAACCGTATCTAAGGCGAATGCCTCATCTCGAGTCATGGCAGAGACACGTCCTTAGGCATTGGGGCAACGATCTTGGCTATTTTGTGGTGTAGGCTGGGGAGCTCTAGGCGTTGGTCCTTGATTTTGTGGACGGTACCGTTGCCGGGGCGCGCATTTGGGTTTGGTCTCTTGGCAGGGCAGTTTGAACTGAAGTTGCCCTTTTTACTATAGTTCCAGCATCCACCTTCAAGAACTTCACAGTCGACGGCAAGGTATCCGAATCAGCAACATCTGGTGCAGCGAGGTCCTGGGTTACGCCTTTGGTATATATCCGCCCTGGTGGCCGTTGTTTGGATGCTTTGTAGCATTGTTGCCTTCCATATAGCTAGGGCGTTTGTGATGAGAATGATGCACAGTGCCAGCAGCGGCTGGAGGATACTGGCGCTCAAGGTTGAGAACGTGATTCAGAGACTCGTCCATGGTCTTGTATTCTGGTACTGATATATGGAAAAAGATAAAGTGCCACAAAACCAACTCCGAACCGTCGAGCGTGACTCTCCGTAGTCGGTACGAATGACTCAGCAAATTTGGCTAATTTATCGAATTATGCTGCGTACTACCATACTGTCATATTTTTTTGCCTCAACTGCATAAATTCATTCTCCTTCTCTTATCGAGCAACTGCAGAAAGTTACTCGACTTCAAACGTGTTTCGGAATGTAGCCCAAAAGATCATTGATGCATCATCATCGCGACAGATTGATTGCTTCTACACGGCCCACCAGTCGTGTGCGTACAATCGGAGTTGAAGTTGAGCGCATGCGACTTTCTTAGACTCTTCGACGCCTAGTAGTTCGAAATGGTCTTCTAACTCTTCTAACCAATCGATCGCCAGGGAAGGATCTTCGGTACCAGGAAAGGATGTGCGGTACACTTACTTGAATTTTGACACCTCAAAGTTGTAAATCCTTGGTGCTGTAGGGGCTCGATTACATCATGTGTCATCCCAGAGTTGCTATTTTGACACAACTATTTGGATAATCTGCTGAAGAGTATGAAGCTGCTTCTGCTGTAAGTTAAATTACGCCTCGAACCGGGTCTCGAACTGAGTCTGCCGTGCCTCAGTCTGTCTCTGCTGATTCTCGAGTTGCAGTTGGTGATGCTCATTTTGATGTTGATTTTCCTTGGCTTGCCGTTGTTGCACCTCTAACATGCGTAACATCCATTCCATGGGGACATTTGAAGGTTCAGCCTTTGAGCTACTCGAGCCGCTCAAAGCACTCACTTCGTTCACGCCCGCAGCTTCTCCAACTTCTAAAATTATAAGGAAACTCACATTAGTCTCAAAAAATATTACGGACTAACTGTATGGAACAACTCATCTCATCGATACGAGGTCAAAGGTTTCGAGACTCAAGCTGAAAAGTCAAAGGACGTAAACTCGTGCTCTGATACCATTATGCTATGCCTCGATTCCGAAGAATCGGTAGTCGTCCTCGGGAATGATAACGTGCGAGCCTAAGTTGCTCTCGCACAAGGCCGAATCATAAGGTTATCCGAAAACAACAACTAAAGAGTACGCAGAGAATATTGAACACTTATATAGAAGAGAACTTTTGCTTTATTGATAATAAACATCATATTACAAACTCAATTATAAAAAGTGTCGTGCGGGCTTACAACTTGACTTTAAAATGAACGATGATGAGATAGTCGTTCCATACATTACATCTCCATTTTACAACAAAAACATAAAAAATACCTTGGATGGGGAAAGTTGAGTCATCTTCGCTTGGAAAAATGCTGGGGTCTTCAAAAGGATTTGATCAAGTCATCGCATGTACGGACGGAGCTTCAAAACACATGAGCACTGCCTTCAGTTAGGTGGCACGCACCTCCTGATTTGTAGTACATGTGGAGAGCGAGGATCAGTACATTGTCGTGTACTGGTGGGTGGCTAATTAAATTTTGTACACTCATTCGGTTCGAGAAGTTATATGAAGCATGCAATATATTTAATGATCTTTCTAGAACCTTAGTTGATTTTGCATATAACATATTCCATAGGCATACTGATATAAACTATGTTGGAACTTACCCACGACAGAGCGTACCGTTGATGTATAAAACTTACTATGTTTTTTCATGTCATATTGAATAACATAAGTTAAACTAGTACATATTCGTGGAGGTCACTGGCATGACAAGACATACTGGACTTATAGGTTGGTTTAGACGGTGACTCCTTCAGCATAGGTAGCGAGTCCGTTGAAAGGCTCCGAATACCCGAGGTACAATCCAGCATATCTATCATGTTCTTCCTAGGCCGAATTAGTCCCGTGGCCCCAGGATACCGTTTGAAGAAACAATCGTCCAAGTTGTACATGACCGTGTTAGACTAAACTAATTAGTCAAGCATGGTCTACGCATTCATAAGAAACTTAACCAATTTCAATGTGTCATGCCTTTGTTTGCCATGACAAAAGTTTATACGAACTTTTTAAATTTTAAACGTAAAAAGAGTACAATCGATTCCTAAATAGGAGATCTAAGTACAAAATTTCTGGAAAAGTGTGGTAGTGGAGATCGAGCACTGTACCGGCTCCTTTACTCTGTTGACGATCTGACAACGAGTTGAACTTGCTTTGGCTTTCTGGTGCCGGTGATTGAAACTCTAGGGTTAACAATCAAGAGGATGCCAAAGTTGAAGATTTCGAAGCCTCTTTATCGAAGAAAAACTCCTTCTATTTATAGGGGAGCACATATGTGATGTGCATAAGGATTGTACAGGAACGCTGTACGGGGAGATATGGGAGAATCTTAAGGAGGTCATGGTGAGGGCTACTGCTGAGCTGACACGTGGCAGGCACGGGAATTCTCTTCAATCGAGATCTTTGGGGAGTTATCAACATAACTGAATAAACAACACATGGCGTGTGCTTATTTGTTGATCGAATGAACCTGAGCAGATTCTGTTCCTATCCTTGAAGTTAGATTTTGTCTTATCTTAGAGGGCCATTGGTTTAAACAAACCAGTTGGATATGGCTCTCGTCTATAAGAACAACTCCGTCCTTATCTGTGATTTAAATAAATTGATAAAATATTGCTCTTCTCAACAGAATCAAACTCTGTCTTATCTTAAGAGCAATGGTTTAAACAAACCGATAGGGTTGTATCCTGAAAAGATATACACACCCATCTGGCCACGTGGAACCATGTCACTTCATAGGGTTGTGCTGCTATGCGAGCTGCACTTCTGACGGATGCCACTGTACTTTTGGGCGACGAATAGATTGTGCTTCAGGCGACAGAGTCACTGTGCTTTAGGGAAACGACTAGACTGTGCTTCAGGCGACAGAGTAACTGTACTTTAGGGCAACGAGTAGACTGTGCTTCAGGCGACGGAGTCACTGTGCTTTTGGGCGACGAGTAGACTGCGTCTTGAAGACGAAAGAGCCACTGTGCGTCTAAGTTGAAGCGAGGGTGCTGTAAGCCCCCTGAATTTCAGGGCTATTTTAAATTTTCTGAATGAATTATTTTCGATAAATATTTTATTATTTAATTGTTTTGATCATTAATGTTCTTTTCCGTGACTTTGACTTCTGGAGCGTCAGGGATGCCAATCTCTGGAAACTCTCTTCACGAGTTTTGTAGTAGACAAGATTATCTTCGTGTTGATATATCGTGTCCCACTTAAACTCGTTCCCTTGTGCTCTTTTTGTATCGCGCAACTTCGGATCAACTTAGACCAATTAATCGTTGAATAATTATTCCCACTTTTATCTTTGATCTTCGTTTTCACGTCACCGTGACTTTTAATTTAGGAGCACCAGACCAGTCATTTCTCAGAACCAACTTCTCATGGATGATCTACTTGAGACGCTCTTCACCCATGACCTTCGTGTCCCACTCAGATACTCTATTTTGTGCTTCATTTCCTTCGCACAATTTTCGGGTCAATTTAGGCCGAATAATTATCTACCGTAAAACCTGATTTAATTTTCAATTTAATTTTAGGACCCGACATCGATCCAACCTAGTCGACCCAAAGTATTGACATGGTCCACATGAAGCTTACTACCCACATGACGCTTGTGTCCCATTTATTTGAGTCCCCGCATGTTACTTATTTACCCCTGATTATAAATACCTATTTAAATTCAATTATTTCACCCTGTCCAATTTTGACCCGACCTGGCTCAACCGAATCCGAACCCAAGCTCCATGTTGTCCTCTCATGACTGCCCAAATACCCCACACAATATTTCTCTTTTTCCTATTCTAAAATATCTCCTCTCTCTACTTTATTAAATATCTCCAATATATATATATATATATATATATATATATATATATATATATATATATATATATATATATATATATACACTCTCTCTTTCTCCTATAACAAACACACTCACACACCACCTCACCCCTCCACCTCACAGCACAACACCCCCCAACAGTGGCCGACCTCCTTTTTCCCCCTCTCTTCAAATAAAATCTCTCCCTCTCTCTAAATAACTCTCTCTCACTCTTTCTCTATATATAATATATATACACACACACACCCATATATCACTCTCTCTCTTTCTCTCAACACAACTCACACACAACACCACCACCACAGCCGACTCCCTCCCCTGGCCGAGCACCCCTCCACCAGCCACCCTCTCCTCCTTCCTCCTCCTCGCTACTTCACCACCATCATCCTCATCAAGTTTATCATCATCACCATTAAAACCATCACCACCACCATTCTCTTTACCAACTTCATCACCACCACCACACACCCTCTGCCACCACCGCCGCCGTCGGCGTGCCACCGTCGCACCACGCCGGCAACCGCCACCCCGTGTCGCCTTGGCAGCATGCAGCGGTAGCTGCAACAGCAAGCAGCAGCATCAGCTGTGTGCGCATGCGCGCGCACACAAACGCGCGCTGCCACGGTGGCCGTACGCCACCACGTGGCCGGCCCGCCCCCACGAGCTCCCCATGCCTCCGGCGAACTCAGGAGACCCCCTTGGGTGCGTCGCCTCCCTCCCCGGTGCGACGTATAGCCGATTCGTGCGTTTGGCACGGGTTCCCGTCGTGACGAGCTCGGAAACGAAGTTGAAACGGTATTTTGTCGTAGCGACTTCGCGCACGTTTTTTGGAAGATCTGACCGTTGGATCGACGAACTCCTTGCTCCTTCTCAATCTCGGTATATAGCACTTCACTCCCCTCAATTTTCGTCCGTTAATTTCGTCGTTTGATACCTCAAAACTGGCCACGAAGTTGACACTTTAAATTGAACTGTTTTTGGACAGTTTTGTGGAGCCGACTTCGTCAGCTCGTAACTCCTCCGTCGCAGCTCCGGTTGGCGCGCTACCTATTTCTGTGCGCAGCTGGTATAACCCTCTTACTGCCCCTTAAGTTTCGTTTCATTATAAGTACGTTCGGTTGGTCGAATTCGACGCCAAAGTTGGCTGTCCAAATTCTTTAAATTGTACTTGTTAAATTCCATTTTTGAACCCGGGACTCCGGATTCAATTTCTGACACCACCAGTAGACTCGTGGCATTGTTCTGGCATGTTTTCATATAAAGTTTGCTTGATTTGGAGAACGTGGGCCCTAGCATGCATTTCGGTGCAAAGTGGGTCCCATATTCCGAGTCAACGGGTCACTTTGAGATCGGCTCATCGGAATCCAGTTCTGGATATGCCGTTGAGTTCGTATCGTCATTATGGACTCGTTGACCTATAATTTACTGAGTTTTGAAGACATTTGCCCTGGCACGCTTTTCGGTGCAAACCAGATTCCAAATGTCCGCGTCAACGTATCATTTTGAGATCGGCACATCAGAATCCAGTTCCGGATATACCGTTGGGTTCGTATCATCATTCTGGATTCGTTGACTTATAATTTGTTAGGTTTTGTAGACTTCTATCCTGACACGTTTTTTGGTACAAAGTGCGTCCAACGGCGGACATCATTTTGACCCGAAATTACCGTTTTGCCCCTGTGTCTAAATTGAACTTATGGGTAGGCTATCCTAGCTAATTTGACCATTCTTGACACGTTGGTGATATTTATTTTATCATCCGACAACATCTGTAGATTTTGCTTATGTATCATCCTTAATTTGTAATTAATTATTTTTCCAGAAATTGTTACTTTCTATTTTTAAATTTTTATATATATTTTAATTGCTGTAAAAATTTGGAAAAAATTGTATTTAAATACTATGTTAATTTAGCTAATTTATTATAATTTTTCCAGCATTTAAGAAGTACTTTTGGTATTTTATAAAAATGGGAAAATAGAACTCATTTTCAGGATACATGTTTTTGTTGATTTTTAATAAATATTTATGAGGGTTTATAAATCCTAAAAAAATTAGTATAAATTTCTATAATTAACAAGGATCATTTTGGTACTTTATTTTATGTATATTTGGGCTTTTTGTCTATCTCAAAAATTGTTAGAACTTAGTGTACAATTTGAATTATTTATTGAATAGTTACGACTTACAAAGTTTTGTGTTGATTTAAGTTATTGTAGTATTGGACTTCACCCCACACTAGTGTAAAGATCATAGAAAATTAGTTTGGATATAGTGTCACTCCACATTAGACTTTTATGCTAGGTCTCCACTTGGCAAGTATCCAGTTAGGAGTCGTGTCAAACCACTAGTGTAAAATCTTGAACATAACTTGGAGGCTGAGTTTGTATATCATTATTGACAGGACATCGGACATCTATATCTTCATACTAGTATTCTTGCTTTGCTCGAGACAAGTACATCTATAAACTCATTTACTGTCTTTTAATGCTAGAACATGTATTGACCCTGTTAAAATACTGGTCCTTGAGGTAGCAAGTTAATTCTTCACATGTTGTATTACTTTCAGTACCTGCCATGCTTAGGACAGTTCTTATATCTTTACATGCTTCTTACTGGTTCTCAGCACATGTTTCACTATGCTTTATACTGCTCTGAGTATTCACATATTTTATACTGCTCCCAGTACCTGCCATGCTTATACTGCTCCCAGTATCTCTCATATGTTTTTACTGTTCTCGTATCTCTCACATGTTAGAATATGGGTTATGGGAAAACTGACAGTTGAGTACGTGATCATGCCCCCCTCTCTGTATGTATTTACCGAGCAAAATATTCATTTTATATGATTTCTGCACCGTAGGAACTCTCAAAGCGGATTTGTGCGTATGTACATCTATCGCCATTACTCACTTGTACGGAAGTACATTTTATTATGTGCCCCTGCACATTATACATCTGTTGACGATCACGTACCTGCTCCAGTTTTAAATATTAGATATACATGTGTCACCTTGACAAATGTATTTTACCGTGATTCCAGTCATACCATGATTCCAGATATGCCATGTTCCCTATGTTACTATGATACTGTGATCCCAGTTGTACCATGAGGCCATGTTTCCAGTATTTCCTGTTTTATAGACTTATCACATCATGTTTCTTGTTGTACATCTCTTTCATTATATATTTAGTACTTTAGTTGTAGAGGTTGTACTTGCTCCCGTCCTGACAGGATAACGTTGTAGGTTCACTTTTCGAGAAGAAAATGCTATGTGATACATATTATGGCACTGATTTTGAGGACCTGTCCTTAGCTCCAGAAGAGGCCCCAGCGGGGAACCTTGCTTAGATATTTTTCATGTGTTTTGAGACTTAGACTTTGTTTTGAACTTATATTTGGATACTGGACTTTGTCTCCAGTTAGATACTTGAAAGTGTATTATTAAGTCTGTGCTGGTTTACCTTCGCTTATAGATGCTGTGTTGTGATGAACATTTAAATGTGATATTAGAACTGTTAGCAGCTTAGATCCTTTATTGTCTATTCTTAAAACAGCTTACTACGCTTTAACAAGCGTAGGCTGGACATGACTCGGCCTGGCCCAACAATTTGGGTAACGGGTCGTGACATATTTTTAGTGGCGGCCCATGCAGGTCCAGACTTAAGTTGTTTGGTTACGTTATTGTACCAAGTATGCCTGCAATTAGGATCTTAGGACAACTTGTTAAACACAAGGAATAACATTTAGAACACCTAGAGGATATCCAGAATTACAACGTAGGAGAACTCATCACAGCATAGCATCGTTAACTGTATTTAGTCTCTTGCTTAAAATTCAGTGGGTTACAATTTTGACCAGGATAGTACCCTTAGGATGACCCCTGAGGATCTCACTCTAATCTTACCTCGAAATCTGTTTTCGCTTATTTCCATTTGCACTTCCTTAATTCGTTGTTGAAATTGATTTCTGATTTTCGTTGTTAAATTTGATCTTGCATCGTGATAAATTTTGTGGATTAAATTGTGATATATCCTGATAAGGTAAACATCTGCTTTATTATGGAGTTTAGAATTTATCGCAGCCATATTAGCTGGTATGATAAAAACATAGAGCCTGATTTTGGATATACTATCCTATTCATAGAATTTAGATTTTTTCGCAGCCATACCGGTTGGCGTGGCGAGGATTCTAGATAATATGATTTTAGGGTGTATACCATAGTTATGACTCTATCGTTTATTGTATCTAAGCTTACTGGTGTGGCAAAAATTCTGGCAACATGATTTCAGGAAGACGTGTATAGTTATCAGTGATGGAACTGAAGATTCCCAGGACCCTTCCTTTGGTGTGCATATTGATCGATAGAAAGTTAAACAGATCTAATACGTGTTCTAACCCTTCATAGGCAGAAATTAGGGTTCACGAATTATACCTGCGGCGGAAAGGAGACAAGTAATTCCTGGCAGTCTCGAGCGGACGACCCCAAGATCTTCTGCACGTATTCCTTCCTCTAGTTGGACGTCGTGTGGGCGACGATCTCCCAACCTTTTCTTCTCCTTGGCAGCCCTCTCTTTCTCTCCTTACGTGAATCACGAATTTAGAGAAAATTTCAGATTTCTGATCAGTAATCTGGCGGCCAAAGAATAGAGGATATATATAGGCTACGGCAGGGACCATGAGGAGAAATTAGGGTTAGGCCTCCTAACGGATCTAGATATCCCGTGTTCAGCCCGAACACATAATCCAGGCCCATTAACAATAGCTCGGTCCACTAATGAGCTAATGTTGCACTACCTTCCTAATCCTAAATTATGTTTGTGGGCTCCTTTTATTATATGCTCGTTTGGCTCCCCATGTTAAGATATCGTATGTCCGTCGATCAAATCAAGTTACTGACAACTATATTGATTCGACATCTTTTATCCTTAAGTAGTACCGCTCAACTTTATTTGTCATGTCGGATATATTCCACCTGCAGGGTTTACATGACAATCCTTATGAGCTCCTTAAGAGGACATCATCAACCCGATGTATCGGGACATGGATTCCATTTATAATCAACAACCCATCATACATACAATTTTATTACCCAATTCATAGAGGTTGTTGATCCATAATAAATCTCACTCTTTTATGAGTCAAAGTAATGCATACTACATATACATGTCCGTTATTATATCCGGATTAAGAGCACAAGCATCCATAATAACAGAGGTGTTTGTTCTCTTATATAGTCAGTACAAAGAGAACAACCTCAAGTGGTCTTGTTCAATACACACAAAGTGTACTAGTGTAAACCTATAGTCAAGATAGACTAATACCAGATTACACTACAACCTTTCCAATAGATTGTCTAAGTCTATCTAGGTTGTGAACTATTTATATACTCCATAGGAAACTGATAATATGATCTTCTGTGTGACACCACACAGCATATTATCTACAATATAGAATATCAGACATTTGCATTAACACTTGCAACAAATACAATATGCAAACATTTGCCCATATGATTCTCATTCAAAATTTAAGGAAATAAGGTTACTACAAAAGTGATGCTTTTAGTATATAACCCTAACAATCTCCCACTTATACTCAAAGCATTGCTTTTCAGTATACTATTACAAATCTCCCACTTATACTTAAAGCCATGCTGCTACACATCTGACTCCCATTCCCTCAACATGACTGTCAAAAGCCTTAGCTGGTAAGCTCTTTGTAAAGGGATCAGCTAGGTTGTCGGCTGATGCTATCTTGATCACAGCAACTTTTCTTTTCTTTACGAAATCTCGTATCAGGTGGTACTTGCGCTCAATGTGTTTGCCTGTCTTATGGGCTCGTGGTTCCTTCGAGTTTGCAACAGCACCACTATTATCACAATAAACTGTAATAGACTTAGGCAAACTAGGTACCACATCCAAGTCCAGCAGAAAGTTTTTGAGCCAAACCGCTTCTTTGGCTGTCTCAGAGGCTGCCACATACTCGGCTTCCATGGTGGAATCAGCAATACATTTTTGCTTGATACTCCTCCACACAATAGCTCCACCTTCCAAAGAAAATACATAACCTGAGGTAGATTTTCTGGAATCCCTATCTGACTGAAAATCTGAGTATGTATACCCCAAGAGAACTAAACTATCTACCTGGTAAACTAGCATATACTCTTTAGTCCTTTTCAGGTACTTCAAAATATGCTTTACGGCAGTCCAGTGCTCTTGTCCTGGGTTAGACTGATATCTGCTGACCATGCCTACGGCAAAGCAGATATATGGTCTCGTACATAGCATTGCATACATTAAGCTTCCTACTGCTGAAGCATAGGAACTGCCTTCATGTTCTCTATTTCTTTAGGTGTCCTTGGACACTGCTCCTTTGATAGAGCAATTCCATGTCTAAAAGGTAAGAAACCTTTCTTAGAATTTTGCATACTAAAACGAGTTAGTACAGTATCGATAGAGGAAGCTTGGGATAAGCCCAACATCATTTTCTTGCGATCTCGTAGAACTTTGATCCCAAGGATGTGACCTACTTCTCCCAAGTCCTTCATATCAAACTGTTTGGATAACCATATCCTTACATCAGATAACACCTTCACATTGTTTCCAATGAGCAAGATGTCATCCATATAAAGTACTAGGAACACCACCACGTTTTCGTCACACTTTCTGTATACACATGATTCATCCTGACATTGATCAAATCCATAGGATTTTATCACCTGATCAAAACATATGTTCCAAGATCTGGAAGCTTGCTTAAGTCCATAAATGGACTTCTTGAGCTTACAAACAAGATGCTCCTGGCCCTTTTCAATGAAGCCGTCTGGTTGCTTCATATAGATGTCTTCCTCAAGACTTCCATTAAGGAAAGCTGTCTTGACATCCATTTGCCAAATCTCATAATCGAGATGAGCTGCAATAGATAAAAGAATCTGGATAAACTTAAGCATGGGTACAGGAGAAAAGGTTTCCTCATAATCGATACCCTCTCTTTGAGTAAAACCTTTTGCTACAAGCCGAGCTTTAAAGGTTTCAACCTTACCGTCTGATCCTCTTTTTCTCTTATAGACCCACTTGCATCCAATGACTTTTACACCAACGGGTGGTTCTACAAGCTCCCAGACCTGATTAGAATCCATAGATTTTATTTCAGATATCATTACTTTTTGCCAAGACTCTGCATCTTTATCTTGGAGTGCTTCATTGTAGGTACAGGGATCATAATCTTGTTCCTCATGGACGAAGTCTGATGACTCTCCCAAGAACATATATCTATCAGGTTGTATCACAACCCTCCCACTACGACGAGGCACTATCGGTTGTGGTGTAACATTTGTGATACGTTGTGCAGTTATTTGTGGTTCATCCTCTTGTACTGTTGGTAATGAAGTACTTGGTGTCTCACGTCTCAGTTCTTCTAGAACAACTCTACTTGTGGGTTTATGGTTCATCACATAGTCTTCCTCTAAGAATCGGGCATTGGTGCTAACAATGACCTTCTGATCCTTAGGACTATAAAATAAACCTTCTTTCGTTCCTCTTGGATAGCCTACAAACAAGCGTACTTATGTACAAGATTCTAACTTATCTGCTTTCCCATTCAGCACATGTGCTGGACTACCCCAAATGCGAACATGTTTCAGACTAGGCTTACGCCCAACCCACAGCTCTGTGGGAGTAGGAGGTACTGACTTAGAAGGAACCAAGTTCAAAATATATGCTGCAGTCTCTAAGGCATATCCCCAAAACGAATCTGGCAAATCCGAATAACTCATCATTGATCTAACCATCTCCATAAGAGTTCTATTCCTTCTTTCGGCTACACCATTCTGTTGGGGCGTTCCAGGTGCAGTCAATTGGGATGCAATCCTAGCCTCTGATAAATAATTCCTAAACTCTCCAAAGAGGTACTCGCCACTACGATTTGATCGTAATGACTTGATATATTTTCCATGATGTTTCTCCGTTTCAGCCTTGTACTCTTTGAATTTCTCAAAGCACTCAGACTTACGGCACATCAAATAAATGTATCCATACCTTGAATAATCGTCAATAAATGTGACAAAATATTCAAAGCCACCTCTAGCTTGGATAGTCATGGGTCCACACAAATCAGAATGAACCAATTCCAGCACATCTTTGGCCCTATACCCCTTTGCCGTAAAAGGCTTTTTGGTCATTTTACCTTTCAAGCAGGATTCACAGACTGGTAGTGCCTCCACTTCCAATGAACTCAAAGGTCCATCTTTAACGAGTCTTTGAATCCTTCTTAGGTTAATATGCCCCAATCGTAAGTGCCAAAGATATGTTTGGTTCATACAAGAAGGTTCTTTTCTCTTATTTAAGTTAGATGACATATTATTCATTTCCATAAGTTGCATTGTGGGCGAAATAGGATTAATGACATACAAATTATCAACCAATGCACCAGAACAGATAAAATGTTTATTCTTTCTAATAACAATATTGTCATTAAAATAAACTGAATATCCATCCTTAACTAACATAGAAAAAGAAACTAAATTCCTTCTAAGTGAAGGTGCATAAAGACAATCTCTCAATGTCAAAGACTTATTTCTACCAAAAGATAAAGTAACATCTCCTAATGCAACGATCGATACTTTTGTAGCATCACCCATGAACAAGCATATTTCTCCATCACTGAGACGTCTGGTTTCCTGGAACCCCTGCAATGTATTGCAGACATGATTAGTGGCTCCTGTATCTACACACCAGGTGCCGGTAGATAACACCGCTAAACATGTTTCAACTACTAGTAAATGAGATATACCTTCTTTGTTCCCTTGTTTGAGAAGTGGACAATCAGTCTTCCAATGTCCTGACCCTTTGCACTTAAAACATTTGCCTTTCGGCTTTTTCACCGCGCCTTGAGGTCCCATGCCCTTCTTTGCTGAGTTTGCCTGTTTCTGAATGTTATTCTTCTTCTTACCGCCTTTTGGCTTAGAGGTAGAAGCCTTTTCAGAAACAAAAACATGACCACTCTGCCTAAAGAGAGATTCAGCATCCTGTAGCTATTTTGCAAGTTCTGCCAAACTATACAACCTTTTGTTCATGTTGTAATTAAGACAGAAATTGTCAAAACTTTTAGGCAGAGTTCCGAGAATGATATCGACCTGGGATTCTCCATCGATTTCAGCTCCAAGGATCTCCATCTCATTAAGATGACCCATCATCTTGAGAACATGATCCCTTACTGGTGTACCCTCAGCCATTTTTGTATTCATCAAACATTTCATAGCAAACTGCCTAGCTGCTCTACTCTGATGTCCGAAGAGTTCCTTGAGGTTATACATCATGTCATAAGCAGTGGCCATGGCCTGATGCTGATGTTGCAATATATTTGACATAGATGCCAGAATGTAACACCGCGCCATCTCATCTGCCTTTTTCCACTTCTTATAAGCCTCTTTGACCTCTTCATCAGAGTTAGCATCAGGCTTAGGTGGGCATTCCTTAACAAGTACATATTTGTACTCCTCAGCAGTCAGAACAATATCCAAATTACGTTTCCAGTCAATATAATTAGGTCCAGTAAGTTTGTTTTCTTTAAGAATCACCATAAGTGGACTGAAAGAACCCATTTTTGAAATCCTGAGAATCACATAAATAAAATTATGTAGGGCAAAAAAAAAACTTTTTTGAATTAACTAAATATTGATTCCCTCAAAACAATAATAAAAAATTCACCAACACCTTGAACACCATGAATTTAGCATGCCACGATAGTGTGGACGTATACAATTCAACTTTGTTCAAGTAGGTTTTTCTTATTAATTTTACTATCATGTCAACATAACTTTATGACAAATAAAATTAATATGCTGGTCTTGCTCTGGTCATACAAATAATAGCAGTGACTCCGATGGGGAGGATACCATTATTTGTATCTAAGTGTATACCATTACTTAATACTAAGTCCATTACCTTGTAATGAGTTCCTTCAGATGGAGAAGTGAACACATACTAGGTAACTTTCTACAATTATCCATAAGAAAGTTTGTACCGGTGATCCATAATTATACTCATCCGATATGGAGGAAAGCACTATAGCCAACACGCAAGTATAATTACATCACCTACAAACCAATAATGGAGACCATAGGATTTAAACTAAATAAATATCCTCTCCCACTTAGTTATTTAACAATAAGGGTTTTTCTACTAGTTGATATTATGTCCATGTTGTCCATTATTAATGTAGGCTTGGGTTTTCAAAAAAACAACCACACAATAATAAACATGCATAATCAGAAAAAGCAAAATGATAAAAATAAGAGAAAATATCCAACTATTATGGTCATCTTTCCTGCTCCGTCCTCAACTATCCGAATCCAAAATCTGGCGCTGCGCAGATCTATTCGGGGTTCGACCTGCCCGGTCAGGTTGCGGGGTTCGGGGCAGCGTCCCAATTTTTTTTAAGGTTTTGGCTGTCGATTCCTTCATCGAAAATCATCTGTCTGCCTTTGGACTGCTTAAAACCAGCATCTCGTCCGACGTCAGAAACAGCCACCTCCGCCATCACGATTGATCAAAAATAATTAAAATTACATCAATCCTATGCCTTCCGAAGGAGTTCACATATAATCTAGATTGAAAAATTAAAATAATAAGCATGATCAACCCTCATGATTTTAATTACATCCACAGCAACAACAACATCCACGACATGTTCGTGGTTTAAACAACACAATCAAAAAAACATGCATTGGACCATAATAGTTGGATCTAAGATGCCTGCAAAACCGAGTTAGAACAGATCTACATCTACCGACTATTACATAGCGCAGGTTTTATTGGACAACATGGAAGTATCAATCAATACGTAGATCCAAAGTGGCTCTGATACCAATTGATGGAACTGGGGATTCCCAAGACCCTTCCTTTGGTGTGCGTATTGATCGATAGAAAGTTAAACAGATCTAATACGTGTTCTAACCCTTCATAGGCGAAAACTAGGGTTCACGAATTATATCTGCGACAGAAAGGAGACAAGTAATTCCTGGCAGTCTCGAGCGGACGGCCCCAAGATATTCTGCACATATTCCTTCCTCGAGTTGGACGTCGTGTGGGCGACGATCTCCCAACCTTTTCTTCTCCTTGGCAGCCCTCTCTTTCTCTCCTTACGTGAATCACGAATTTAGAGAAAATTTTAGATTTCTGATCAGTAATCTGACGGCCAGAGAATAGAGGATATATATAGGCTACGGCAGGGACCATGAGAAGAAATTAGGGTTAGGCCTCCTAACGGATCTGGATATCCCGTGTTTAGCCCGAACACATAATCTAGGCCCATTAACAATAGCTCGGTCCACTAATGAGCTATTGTTGCACTACCTCCATAATCCTAAATTATGTTTGTGGGCTCCTTTTATTATATGCTCGTTTGACTCCCCATGTTAAGATATCGTATGTCCGTCGATCAAATCAAGTTACTGACAACTATATTGATTCGACATCTTTTATCCTTAAGTAGTACCGCTCAACTTTATTTGTCATGTCAGATATATTCCACCTGCAGGGTTTACATGACAATCCTTATGAGCTCCTTAAGAGGACATCATCAAACCGATGTATCGGGACATGGATTCCATTTATAATCAACAGCCCATCATACATACAATGTTATTACCCAATTCATAGAGGTTGTTGATCCATAATGAATCTCACTCTTTTATGAGTCAAAGTAATGCACACTACATATACATGTCCGTTATTATATCCGGATTAAGAACACAAGCATCCATAATAACAGAGGTGTTTGTTCTCTTATATAGTCAGTACAAAGAGAACAACCTCAAGTGGTCCTGTTCAATACACACAAAGTGTACTAGTATAAACCTATAGTCAAGATAGACTAATACCAGATTACACTACAACCTTTCCAATAGATTGTCCAAGTCTATCTAGGTTGTGAACTATTTTTATACTCCATAGGAAACTGATAATATGATCTTCTGTGTGACACCACACACCATATTATCTATAATATAGAATATCAGACATTTGTATTAACACTTGTAACAAATACAATATGCAAACATTTGCCCATATGATTCTCATTCAAAATTTAAGGAAATAAGGTTACTACAAAAGTGATGCTTTTAGTATATAACCCTAACAATTAGATCATATCTCAACTTGGTTCACTTCGTTATGACCAAATGAGCAAGAATAAATTCTTATCATCATTCTTCCCCCTCTTGATTAACTCTGTCCTATCTACATCTACAACTAGGATTACAGGTTCTCTAGGACTCTCCAATAGGATTGCTTTCATGTTGTCTTTTTGGACTTATTTTTGTGTTCTATTTTTTTCCTATGACTTGACTAAACTTTATTTCGTTAACCTCTTGGGTAATTCTTCTCGTTATCCATCTCGTTGTCTTCGTACCATTCTTAGAGATATTCCAATAAACTTTTCTGTCTTGCTTAACTTGTTTGGACACTGTTATGGATTGCTTGACCCAGTCTTAGGCCTTGTTACCTTCTATTTGATAGACGACCGGAATAGCCAAACCTCGTTAACTGATTTTGTAGTATAACTATAAATGTATTGTGTGATTGTGATAAATACTTTTCCTAGGGATTGGTTAGATTAAGCTTATAGGACAAGTATGAGTGACTGACTATAGTAGACTTGGAAACCATTAAGAACGATTGTATTGATAGTATGACTTGATGATAGGGTATCTAAAATGGAATAATAAAATATTATATTGTTATGATTACAGAATGAGGATCCGAATCATGTACTTACAAATTGAGGATTTAGCATTTGTAGAATTTTGGTTTGTTATCTATAGCTAATTACATGTGATTAGAGGGTAGATCGATATGTGGAATGATATAGAATAAGTTAGAATGAGATATAATATTGCATACGAGATCAGAAAGATATCAGTTAAAACGATAAGGAAAAAGGCGAAGACTTATGTACATTAGTAATTAATAAATCGGGAGTTTGAAATCGAGAATTTATATTCGGAGGACTTGTTGAGTAAAAAGAAGAAGGCTCTACGCCAAGAATAAATATTGACCGTATGATTTCAAGGAGAAGCTGTAGGAAAGGATTGACGATAAATGATGCAAAGGAACTGTGGATTGATAGAATAAGGATACTTAGGATGTGATAAGGAAATCAAGTATTTACAAATTGAGGTTGGAAATATGATTGATGATTAAGTACTATAGGCTTATAAACATACCCAGAGAATGACCTATAGTTTAGGGTATACATAAATGTTTCATGTTAGTATGAAAGATTCTAAAGGATATATGACATAGTTATGATAGAAGGACCATTGTCGAGCCTGAACCAAAAAGATTGTAAAGAGAAACAGAAGAGATGATTTCAAGGGTAGCAGTTTGAGTATCGTAGCCAGAGCAGCTACATGTTATAGATTGACCTATTAGGTGATTTTTAATTTCGAGGAAGAAATTCTTGTAAGGTTGGTAGGATGTAAGCCCTCTGAATTTCAGGGTTATTTTAAATTTTCTGAATGAATTATTTTCGATAAATATTTTATTATTTAATTTTTTTGATCATTAATGTTCTTTTCTGTGATTTTGACTTCTGGAGCGTCAGGAAAGCCAATCTCTGGAAACTCTCTTCACGAGTTTTGTAGTAGACAAGATTATCTTCGTGTTGATATATCGTGTCCCACTTAAACTCGTCCCTTGTGCTCTTTTTGTATCGCACAACTTCGGGTCAACTTAGACCAATTAATCGTTGAATAATTATTCCCACTTTTATCTTTGATCTTCGTTTGCACGTCACCGTGACTTTTAATTTAGGAGCACCAGACCAGTCGTTTTCTCAGCACCAACTTCTCATGAATGATCTACTCGAGACGCTCTTCACCCATGACCTTCGTGTCCCACTCAGACACTCCATTTTGTGCTTCATTTCCTTCGCACAATTTTCGGGTCAATTTAGGCCGAATAATTATCTAGCGTAAAACCTGATTTAATTTTCAATTTAATTTCAGGACCCGACATCGATCCAACCTAGTCGACCCAAAGTATGGACATGGCCCACATGAAGTCTACTACCCACATGACGCTTGTGTCCCATTTATTTGAGTCCCCGCATGTTACTTATTTACCCCTGATTATAAATACCTATTTAAATTCAATTATTTCACCCTGTCCGATTTTGACCCGACCCGGCTCGACCGAACCCGAACCCAAGCTCCATGTTGTCCTCTCATGACTGCCCAAATACCCTACACAATATTTCTCTTTTTTCTATTTAAAAATATCTCCTCTCTCTACTTTATTAAATATCCTATATATATATATATATATATATATATATATATATATATATTTTTATATCCTATATATATATATATATATATATATATATTAAAAAAAATATAATATATATATATATATTATATTTTTTTTAATATATATATATATATATATATATATATATATATATATATATATATATATATACACTCTCTCTCTCTCTCTCCTATAACAAACACACTCACACACCACCTCACCCCTCCACCTCACAACACAACACCCCCCCAACAGTGGCCGACCTCCTTTTTTCCCTCTCTCTTCAAATAAAATCTCTCCTTCTCTCTAAATATCTCCCTCTCACTCTTTCTATATATATAATTTATATACACACACCCATATATCACTCTCTCTTTCTCTCAACACAACTCACACACAACACCAACACCACAACCGACTCCCTCCCCTGGCCGAGCACCCATCCACCAGCCACCCTCTCCTCCTTCCTCCTCCTCGCTACTTCACCACCATCATCATCATCAAGTTCATCATCATCACCATTAAAACCATCACCACCACCATTCTCTTCACCAACTTCATCACCACCACCGTACACCCTCTGCCACCACCGCCACCGTCGGCGTGCCACCGTCGCACCCCTCCGGCAACCGCCACCCCGCGCCGCCTTGGCAACATACAGCGGCAGCTGCAACAACAAGCAGCAGCAGCAGCTGTGTGCGCATGCGCGTGCACAGAAACGTGCGCTGCCGGGTTGGTCGTGCGCCACGACGTGGCCGGCCCGCCCCCGCGAGCTCTCCACGCCTCCGGCGAACTCAGGCGACCCCCTGGGTGCGTCGCCTCCCTCCTCGGCGCGACGTATAGCCGATTCGTGCATTTGAAACGGGTTCCCGTCGTGACGAGCTCGGAAACGAAGTTGAAACGGTATTTTGTCGCAGCGACTTTGCGCCCATTTTCTGGTAGATCCGACCGTTGGATCGGCGAACTCCTTACTCCGTCTCAATCTCGGTATATAGCACTTCACTCCCCTCAATTTTTGTCCGTTAATTTCGTCGTTTGATACCTCAAAATTGGCTACCAAGTTGACACTTTAAATTAAACTATTTTTGGACAGTTTTGTGGAGCCGACTTCGTCAGCTCGTAACTCCGCCGTGGCAGCTCAGGTTGGCATGCTACCAGTTTCTGTGCACAGCTGGTATAACCCTCTTCCTGCCCCTTAAGATTCGTTTCATTATAAGCACGTTCGGTTGGTCGAATTCGACGCCAAAGTTGGTCGTCCGAATTCTCTAAATTACACTTGTTAAATTCCATTTTTGAACCCGGAACTCCGGATTCAATTTCTGACACCACCAGTAGACTCATGGCATCGTTCTGGCATGTTTTCGTATAAAGTTTCCTTGATTTGGAGAACATGGGCCCTGGCACGCATTTCGGTGCAAAGCGGGTCCCACATTCCGAGTCAACGGGTCACTTTGAGATTGGCTCATCGGAATCCAGTTTCGGATATACCGTTGAGTTCGTATCGTCATTCTGGACTCGTTGACATATAATTTGCTGAGTTTTGAAGACATTTTCCCTGGCACACATTTCGGTGCAAACCGGATTCCAAATGTTTGCGTCAACGTGTCATTTTGAGATCGGTTCATCGGAATCCAGTTCCGGATATACCATTGGGTTTGTATCATCATTCTGTATTCATGGACATATAATTTGCTAGGTTTTGTAGACTTCTATCCTGACATATTTTTCGGTGCAAAGTGTGTCCAACGGCGGATATCATTTTGACCCGAAATTACCGTTTTGCTACTGTGTCTAAATTGGATTTATGGGTAGGCTATTCTAGCTAATTTGACCATTCTGGATACGTTGGTGATATTTATTTTATCATCCGACAACATCTGTAGATTTTGCTTATGTATCATCCTTAATTTGTAATTAATTATTTTTCCAGAAATTGTTACTTTCTGTTTTTGAAATTTTATATATATTTTAATTGCTTTAAAAATCTGGGAAAAATTGTATTTAAATACTATGTTAATTTAGCTAATTTATTATAATTTTTCCAGCATTTAATAAGTACTTTTGGTATTTTATAAAAATAGGAAAATAGAACTCATTTTCAGGATACATGTGTTTGTTGATTTTTAATAAATATCTATGAGGGTTTATAAATTCCAGAAAAATTAGTATAAATTTCTATAATTAACAAGGATCATTTTGGTACTTTATTTTATGTATATTTGGGCTTTTTGTCTATCTCAAAAATTATTGGAACTTAGTGTACAGTTTGAATTATTTATTGAATAGTTACGACTTACAAAGTTTTGTGTTGATTTGAGTTATTGTAGTATTGGACCTCACCCTACACTAGTGTAAAGACCCTAAAAAATTAGTTTGGATATAGTGTCACTCCACATTAGACTTTTATGCTAGGTCCCCACTTGGCTAGTATCCAGTTAGGAGTCGTGTCAAACCACTAGTGTAAAATCTTGAACATAACTTAGAGGCTGAGTTTGTATATCATTATTGACAGGACACCGGACATCTATATCTTCGTACTAGTATTCTTGCTTTGCTCGAGACAAGTACTTCTACAAACTCATTTACTGTCTTTTAATGCTAGAACATGTATTGACCCTGTTAAAATACTGATACTTGAGATAACAAGTTAAATCTTCACATGTTGTATTACTTTCAGTACCTGCCATGCTTAGGACAGTTCTTATATCTTCACATGCTTCTTACTTGTTCTCAGCACATGTTTTACTATGCTTTATACTGCTCTGAGTATTCACATGTTTTATACTGCTCCCAGTACCTACCATGCTTATACTGCTCCCAGTATCTCTCACATATTTTTACTGTTCTCGTATCTCTCACATGTTAGAATATAGGTTATGGGGAAACTGACAGTTGAGTACGTGATCATGTCCCCCCTTTCCGTATGTATACCGAGCAAAAGATTCATTTTATATGATTTCTATGCCGTAGGAACTCTCAAAGCGGATTTGTGCGTATGTACATCTATCGCCTTTACTCACTTGTACGAAAGTACATTTTAATATGTGCCCCTGCACATTGTACATCTATTGACGATCACATACCTGCTCCAGTTTTAAATATTAGATATACATGTGTCACATTGACAAATGTATTTTATCGTGATTCCAGTCATACCATGATTCCAGATATGCCATGTTCCCTATGTTACTATGATACTGTGATCCCAGTTGTACCATGAGACCATATTTCCAGTATTTTCTATTTTATAGACTTATCACACCATGTTTCTTGTTGTACAACTCTTTTATTATATATTCAGTACTCTAGTTGTAGAGGTTATACTTGCTCCCGTCCTGACAGGATAACGTTGTAGGTTCACTTTTCGAGAAGAAAATGCTATGTGATACATATTATGGCACTGATTTTGAGGACCTGACCTTAGCTCCAGAAGAGGCCCCAGCGGGGAACCTTGCTTAGATATTTTTCATGTGTTTTGAGACTTAGACTTTGTTTTGAACTTATATTTGGATACTGGACTTTGTCTCCAGTTAGATACTTGGAAGTGTATTATTAAGTCTGTGCTGGTTTACCTTCGCTTATAGATGCTGTGTTGTGATGAACCTTTAAATGTGATATTAGAACTGTTAGCAGCTTAGATCCTTTATTGTCTATTCTTAGAACAGCTTACTATGCTTTAACAAGCGTAGGCTGGACATGGCTCGGCCCGACCCAATAATTTGGGTAACGGGTCGTGACAGGTGATGTGTGAGGAAGTGAGCTAGCTGTGCTTCTGAGCCGAAGCATGGGCACAGCGTGAGGAAGTGAGCTAACTGTGCTTCTGAGTCGAAGTGAGGACACAGCAAAGAGGCTGCGCTTCTGAGTCGAAATGAAGGCACAGTGGGGAGGCTGCGCTTCTGAATTAAAGAAGCTGGTTTCTGTCAAAGTCTTTAGGAGCGATTAATGACCACTCTTCTTGATGGATGAGTCGGTCGTCCTCTTCTTTAATTGTCGTCGTCTTTTAGGAAAATCAAGAAGTCTTTGGCCTAGGACTCAGTAAAATGAACCTAGTAAATAAGGTTCGTTGTGCTGATTTCTAGGTTCATCACATTAGTTTGGACGTCTTTGACCGACGGCCACGTGGCATGTTGGTTGGACCACACTCACACTATATAAAGTAGAGTTTTTCTAAAGAGTCGTCTTCCTCTTTTAGCATTCCGAATGCTGTGCTCGATCCTGACTTAGCTTCGAATGGCCATTGGCCTTGCACAAGTCAGCTGACGGTTGTGGATCCCTTTGTTCAAAGAAGCTGTGCCTTTGTAGAAGAACTGCTGCTGAGTTTCAAGATGCACTTGAGCGTTTGCCATAAGGAGTTCGAACCTGAACAACATCTTGGAGGTCTTCGAGATCCAAGCTTTCGAATTTGGATTGGTTGCTAATCCGAAGAGCCACAGGTTGTGCTCTGTCCTGCTCAATGGCGGTGGTACGGCCTGTGCTATGGACTGAGTTCTTACTCGGGCCAATAGCTACTTCAGGAAGTGGCTCGCTCTGACAGTGCTGCGCGTCTGTGAAGATTAACCCCTTGTATGGCGCCTGTAAAGATTAACCCTCTTGTAGATCTTTAGATGCCTTAGTTCTTTTCATGATGAATATGTAATAGATACTCGTAGGCAAAGCTCTTTTCTTGTAATTATGTTGAATCTGTAATAGATCATTGTAGGCATGACTTAATAAAGGGCTTTTTATGAACCGTGGTTTCTGATCTTCTGTCTGCACTTTCGGGTATCTGTGCTTTTATGAAGCTTTGTGTAGCGAGAACACTACCTGCGCTTTTGATATGTCTGCGCATTTTCATGCTTCTACAAGAGCCCCTTCAAAGTGTTTCGAACTTAGATCAAGCTTGGAATACTTTGAATAGAAGCATGGCACGTGCCCTTTTCGAGCAAATGCTCGGTGTGCCTACTAACAGGCTATCACCATGCTTAGGCTTCAGCATTAAATGCCTTGAGCCGTCGCTTCATTAAAGTTGATATTAATTCCTCGTTTCTAGGAAACGGTCATCATGATCCCAAATTTTCGTTCCCACGTTGTTCGAAGAGTTCCCTCGATCATGAAGCGTTTTGTCTTCTTTCGCTGACGTGGCTGCACCTTATAAGTAGGGGTCGTTGGGGAGAGAAAAACTTTCTTGCTTTCACCTACCTTTCCACAGAAGCTTTTCGTCGGAGTCTTGTTCTTCTTTCAAACCCTAACTTTTCCTGCTATGGCTCCCAAGAAATCAAGAATCCTGAAAGCTCCTGCGACGAGCTCCAAGAAGGCTAAAGGAAAGCGGCATGCTTCTGAGGCCGGTGATCTTGATGACTTATCGAACATTGGTGTCGTACTTTATAGCGACGTGCGGCCGCCTATCGCAGGTAATAAACTTTGATCCCCCGTTCTGCTGATGCACATGAGTGGTCACTCCTAGGAGTATCATCTCATAGATGTGCTGAAGCTCTTCTTGCTAATGCGCGTGGACACTCATTCTTTGGATGAGGGTCTGTAGATGCGCTAAAGCTTTTCTCAACTGATGCACATAGTTGTTGCTTTTAACAAAGTAACAACTATAAGATGTGCTGAGGTTCTTACTGACACACAGGATGCTGTACCTGTGCGGATGCTCTACCATTGAAACGTGACTCTACTGGGTAGTATCTGTGTGGAATCACTTGCAGAAGCGCAGTGTTACTTGGTGATACCTGCGCGGAAGATAACTTGCTGAAGCGTAGAGCTATCTGGTAGTACTTGTGCGGATGTTTTGCTTTACTAAACACAAATCTTGGACTCTTGTTTCTTGCATTGTTTAGTTTTCGTGACCACCTTCTTGAATGAGATTCTTACGACTTCTCTGTCTATGTGCTGGGGACAAACGTCGAGCAAGAACTCATCGAGCCAACCAGAAGGTTGATTGCAGAAGATCAACCGACGGGGCGATTGGATGAAATGCAGGAGCAGCGTCTGGGCTACTTTTGTCGCATGTTAGATCAGGGCAGGCTGACTCCTTCTTTTGATGCCGACGTGGCGATGTTAAAGCCCCACTTTCTCTTTGGTGATTAGTTGGCTCTGAAGGAAGCGGACCTCCTTACACTTAAGTTGGCCTGGTATTTTAAGAGCAATGGCCTCCCATTGTATGTTCAGGCAACTGACCATCATCTCCCGTTGTCCGTCTTCTCCTGTTTCGTCGAAAGACAGCATCTGGAGTGGGATCTGACCCCAAGCCAGGAGGGTCTAATCGTAAGCCGTATCAAGGTAGATAAGGGTTCCAAGGGGAGAGATGCTTTTACGGTCGTTCGGGGTGGTTCATTGTCACTCCCATTTTCTGTTATGCGTATTTCTAATATACGTGTACGAATTCCCGACCCGTATTTTGACTTGTCTAGCATGGCTTGATTTGGTCCTGGTTTAATCTTAACTTAGTTTATTTTAATTTGGTTCGGTTCAATTTGACTTAGCTTGGCTTGGTTTGTTTTGGTTTGAGATGGAAAGATTTTGTATAAAAACCAACTCCTTCTCTCTCCTCCATTATTTACATTTACTTCTTCATCTTCTTCATTTACTCCTCCCACCAACCAAGCCCTAGGCAAGTGCAACTTGCTTCATGAAGGATCTCAAATTTTATTATTTCATTCTCTTTCTTACTTGATTCTAAGCCTCTTTAGAACTTGACATTTTTGGGTTTTATGGATGGATTCTTGTAGATATAAGTTTGTAACTTTTTCGGTTTTTCTTGGTTTTGATCTCTGAAACTTGGTTATTTTCGAGATCTAATGGTTCCATGTTGTATGGAATTCAATTCTACCCAATTATGATTTTTGAACCGCTTGATTTTGACTTCGTATGAGGAAGTTATGCCATTTTCGTGTTTATGGGTTCCCCACACCTTTTGGTGCTGTCGGGACGATGAACAGTGCCACGTGCAGTGCATTCGCTGCCGTGCGTTGTGCACTGTGCTTGCACGTAACGTACGCCGTGGGTATTTTTGCTCGAGCGTGCAGGATACTTGCGCGCCGCGCACTGTGCGCCGTGCTTGCGCGAAACGTGCGTCGTGGGCATTTTTGCTCGCGCGCGCAGGCCACTTGCGCGCCGCGCAACGTGCGCCGTGCTTGCGCGCAACGTGCGCCATGGGCATTTTTGCTCGTGAGCACAGGCCACTTGCGCGCCGCGCAACGTGCGCCGTGGGCATTTTGCTCGCGCGCGCAGGCCACTTGGGGGCCGCGCAACGCGCTGCCGCGCAACGTGCGCCGTGCTTGCGCACAACGCACGCCGTGGGCCGTTTTGCTTGCGCGTGCAGCGCAACTTGCGTGCCGCACACAATTTTTTGTCGTGCAACGTGTGCCGTGCTTGTGCGCAACGTGTACCGTGGGCAGTTTTGCCCGCACAACTTGCGCACAATCACTCCAAATGACTGTTTTTTTCCCGTTTGAACTATTTTGTAGCTAAAATCTTGAAAAACTCAAAACATGAAAGTTGTAGATCTTTGTCTTAGCTTCAATAATCTTCACGTATCACTTTAATCAGGGTTCATATGTGACTTATGGTTTCATTCCCATATGGGTGTTCTCGATCTTCTTTGCATGTTTTATATACTTGACCTAAATTGCGGCGACCGGACTTGACACTTGATAGTCTTGAGCTAGTAACTTGAATCTGGCACGAACATGATAACATGCACATGACATGATAACTCTTGGTAGTGACCCGTTGTGGTGCACTCTAGACAAGCAACTTGACATGATAATTCCTGATAGTGACCCGTCGTGGTGCACTCTTGACAAGTAACTTGACATGATAATTCTTGATGGTGGTCCGTTGTGACACACTCTTGACTTGATAAGTAACCTAACATGATAATCTTGATATGCTGTTGTGACGGCTATCTTGACTTGCTAAGTAACTCTTGTCTTGACACCGTGGGTGTTTGTGCTTGCATAAGCTACATATCTCGTTTTACATCATGTCTAGGACACGGATTCCTAGTTACCACGGTCAGGGATTCATACTGAATCTGACTAGGATAATGACTAGAATGATCAAGTAGTCCATGAAGAGATTTTCCAGCTACATGCAGTTCCGTTATCTGGGCACTTTAATTGGACTTGTAGCCTGCCGTCGAGTAGGGCACATTTCCAGCATACTGTCATGTGTTGCACCCCCAAGTCACCTAATCCAACTCTCTCAACTTGCAACTGGATAACCTAGATTAAGTCTGTAGGGCTTGTGGCTGATGGAACATCTCAATGCATCTTGTTAGTAACTAGGCTTGTGATAACCCTAGTTAGTTAAAGTATCAAACCGTACTCATTGCTTGGCCGTGATCGATGGATGGAGTCTAGTCTAGTCTTGCCTAGACAAGGCCAGTACATGGTTACTTCAGCCCATTACTGTTATGCTTTACTTATTCGATAATTGGTTAGAGACTAAGTTCTGTTCAGGGGTAGGGTTACAACCCCGGTCCTTGTTTGGTTTACGGGTTGTAACTTGGTTACTGGAATAGTCCTTTAGTTATCTTATCGTTTATCACTCTATTTTTTCTAACTCATGTTTTTCATTATCCTTTATGTATCATGTGCTAATATGCTGGTTTTAGTTCTTAAGTGAAGCCTCCCTTGTGGCACTTGCTCTTTCTGGGGTCTGACCTAGCTGGTTTTGTATGGCCAGATTTTGGAGTAGCTCCCGAGGATCTTCATGCCTTCCAGCCAGATGGTGAACACCAGACGTAATCCTGGCAACGAGTGGGTTTCTTGTTTTGCTCTCCAACTTTATTGTAAATTATTCTGTTGAGGCGTTTAGCCACCGAGCAAGTGTTAGCTCTTGTTGAAACTTTAATTTCTGTCTGCCTACGGGCTGTTACATGATTGACAAATCCTAGGGTTGATCATGTATGACTTAAACTCTTGCTAGTCCTCGTATTTTGTATGACTAGTTTCATGATCATCTGAATATGTAATATTTGGGACGCCTTACTTTGTATGTCTGATGATCTTACATCTTGTAACAATTACTTGCTTGTTGAGATTGAGACACTAGGCTTGTTCATGACCAAAAGAGACTGTTGGCTTGAAGATATGTATCTAGACAGCCGTGACCGTATATTGAGGTGGATTATACTTCAATGTACGTAGCTGGCTGTGTCTGTCCCCCGCTCTCCAGTATTCTGGTTGCGGGACGTGACATTCATCATTCTCCTTACGGTTGCTACTCCTCGGTCATAGGTTCAACGATATTCCTGCGAATGTGCATCCATTTGGTGCTTCGATTTTCGTAAATAGACTTCTGGCGGCCGGTTGTACATATCCGACTGGCGCCTACCGGGTCGAAGGCTGGGTTCATTCTGACAAAAAGTGGGGTGACTTGATTCGGTGGGCATTGAGCACTTTTAAGAAGGATCTGAGTGGCACTGGCCTTCGCTGTGCCATAAAGGGTACTGAGTATGGAATCCCCATCAACCAGTCTTTGTTCCTGGCTTTGCTAGAGTTGTTCAATCATCACACCGGGACTTTCTTTCTGCCGTGTGGGGAGATAGGATTGGCTCTCCATGAGATGTTTGCCATCTCGAAGCTGCCTTGGGGTGAGCACCCATACGAGGAGTATTGCCTACTCCCGATGAGCTCGTAGGGTTGGAAAGCAAGTATCCGGAGATGATGGCAGTGTGCAAGGAGCTGCTTTGCTACCATCAAGTTTGTGTAAGCCAGGGCTCTGCAAAATTGCGTGGAGGAGGTATTTCTTTGGTGACGATTCGTCGAAATGCAGATCGGTTCTTCTTTCCTCTCGTAGGGCGTATACTACCGCCGAGGTGGAGGAGATGAAGGCAGAGGCCAAGACGCGACCTCCCTCGCTGGATGCTGAGGGAAGACCCGACTCCACGGTCCGTAGTTGTTTTTACCAAAATTTAACTTCCGTAAGTCCGAAAGCGATGCTAGCTTCCTTCCTGATGATGTGGCTGAGGAAGGCTGTAGTGCCTGGAGGCTCAGGCTCTATGGGGCATCTGAGTAGGGAACTTATCATGCTGGCCATAAGGTTGGCTTTTGGTCATTCTCTTGCGCTGCTTCTGGCCGTGGTTTGCGACATTCTTTGAGGCCTACGGGACCTCTCAGAAAAGATCATAGGTGTCGTGGGTGTGCGAGCGAGTTTCCTCGAGCAAAGTTTCCCTACCATTATTTGATGGCCTGGTTGGCATTGCATCATACTGGTTTGATTGTCTCTGCCACCATAGACGGTTATGAGGAGGTGGACACACTTTTGTGCAACTACCACAAGGCGAAGTGGTCTCATGACGGCGTTCCTGCCTGTAGGCGGGCGTTGAACCGCTTGGACAGTTATAGTTTTAGCAGGGTTTCGCCTTTCTACGGTGGCCATGAAGCTGGTGACGAGCTGGTTGATCGGGCCGGCAGAAGGGACGAGTTAACTGTCGATACTTTTCGCTGGTTGTTATCCATTCGTCCTTCGCACCTGGTGTACCGGAGCCAGAATAAGGCATATCTGGAGCCCTATTTGCCGAGTCTCTTCGTGCGATAGTTTGGTTATAGCCAAACTATGATGAGCAATCCCAGTCCGTGTCATGGCTATGAGGGAAGTTTGTTGGATGGTGTCCGTGCTTGGAGTTATTACAACGCCAAATCTATTGGGACAACGTTTACATTTCCTAACGTGCATGGGGAGCCCCGTGTCTTGTATTCCGCTGTAAAGTTACACTATTTGGTGAATAACTTCTCTTCGGGTTATGACCGAGAACGGAGCTTTATTGTAGGTACGAAGTTTGAGAGGTCCCAGCGACGGTCTCAGGAGTCTAAAGCTGCAGGATATGGGTCTTCGGATGACTCTAGTGCCTCTCCGGAGCAAAGGGAAGATGTGGCGCCCCTGAGTTACCCACTGAAAAGTTAAGCTCGTCTGGTGGCAAACCCTCTGTCACGACCTGCACCCGTTTTTCGGGATATGAGTGCGTGTCCAAGCCAGCCTACGCCGCAGAGTCGGCGGTAGAACGCTGTCAAGCCCGTAATAAATAAGTTCTCAAAATAGACTTTATTGCTCATTCATATTTCTAATAGATTACAACATTTACAAGAATTATATTCAAAGAAAATATAATGTTCTTACATATTTGAAATGACTACAACACAACTATCTAATCTCTAGGTTTGGCCTGCAAATACTCCCGAATCTTCCAATGCTAAATAAGCCACAACTAAGCTGAAAAATGTTGGTTTTCAGTCAGGAATGGAACAAGCACACAAACCGACGACAATGCGAAAACACAATAGAATTTACAAGACATGAAAATAACATATGTGAAATGAAACTAGAAAATAACTGATGTCATGGCATGTCTAGAAAGAAAGTAGATAACTCTACAACATGATGTTTCAACTAGAGATAAACATGTAAACATGGTGACATGGCAAGTGGTGAACAAACAAGGAAAACAAGTAAAAGGCAACTATCTATGTGTTTTGAAATATCTTGTTCGAAATGTGAACGACTAAGGGGTAAATCCGGCACCCCGCACGTGAATTGTGCGACTGCTATTAGTCAAGAATAGTCATTTTGGGGATGTTTTTGTGTAGTCCACATGTCTACTATGACATTTCTCCGTCCAGCTAGTATTCATGGAATCAAGTCGCAAGCATGGTAATCATGTAAATGACAGTCAAGAAGTATAAGCAAATCCATGATACTAATCCGTGTGATAACGTGTCATCAAGCAAGAGAGCATATGTATAAACATGATATGGAAACTACTATGAATTGAAAGCAATCAGAAAGTGCACTTGCCTGAATCCTTGCATAAATTGTATTCATAAGTCGAGGATGAGGGGATTTTCAATCTAGAAGCTGTCAACCTATAACATACAACGTACCACAAACCATGTACGAAAACCATAAGTCAATTCTAAGGTTCTAGTTCTAAATTCATGGAATAAGTGGCTAATGGGTTAACTAATCTAATAATAGTTAATTCTGGAATAAATTACTTAAAAA
This sequence comes from Iris pallida, assembly GCA_029216955.1. NCBI lineage: Eukaryota > Viridiplantae > Streptophyta > Magnoliopsida > Asparagales > Iridaceae > Iris > Iris pallida. Next base: position 18,103,933 of record JANAVB010023999.1, on the reverse strand, counting down.
CCTAATTTAACCTAATAATAATTTGAATATAATCTAAACATGGAAGTTTGGCCAAAAAAGTCATGTTTCTAATTTTGGAAACTATAGCACGCAAATCGAGGTGTGCCGTTGACTATCTAGTCAAACGTTGTGAACTCTAGATTTTGAAAATGCACCTTGGTAGATTTCAGCGACATAAGTGCGCTAGAATCAACCGTGCCGCAAATTCAAATTTTGGTCAAAAGATATCGCCGTTATGGCTAATCTTGACCAAAACGGTGATTCACCGATCAATTCTGAGTTCAAAAGAATAACTAAAATACTAGATGAACGAATTAATTTTTGAGAAAAATATACGTTTTAGAGCTCTGTGTTAGCTTTTCGAAACTTCAAACGGTTCGTGATTTCGATTTCTGGTTCTCCCGAAATCTCGAAAACACCGAAACGTGTCAAGTTTCGGACAACCGACACTCTACAAATTTTACAGAAATTAAGGTTCAGAGATAATAAAAATAAATTCGATATTCGAAAAGTATACCTTAATACGAATCCAACAAAAAAATGGCACGCAAAAAGGAGGTCAAAGTTGTCCGCAATCGCCTCGGGAAGTCGGAGACTCTTAAGATCAAAAACTGCTCAAAGTCGGCTGAAGGAAAATAGGGTATATATATATATATATATATATATATATATATATATATATATATATATATATATATATATATATATTTTATATATATATATATATAAAATATATATATATATATATAAAATATATAAAAAAAAAATATATATATATATATATATATTTTATATATATATATATATATATATATATATATATATATATATATATATATATATATATATATATATATATATATATATAGGCAGCTGCTATGCCGCTGACAATTGGTCCCCGCTCAGTTGGCCCAAGCGGCTGACGGGTGGGCCGCAGTACTCACTGGGTATAGGTGACTGAGTATTTATTTTCCAGAAATTGATTTAATTTCAATTCTAAGCCAAATAAATCCAAATAAAATTCTAAAAATTCCATAAAAATTCTAGAAAATTCTAGAAAATATATTTAACCTTCTAGAATATAAATAAAATACTTTATCTCATATTAGTCCCAAATGGCCTCATAATAAATATTGGAAGCCTTTAAAAATATATAAACCTTAATAAATAAATACTTAAGAATTCCCAAAAATTATGAATTTTTTTTAGAAAATATTAAATAGTATAATGAACCCTAGAAAGACATTTGGGGTCAATATTTGCTCTTAGGCTAGCACCATAAATTCTAGGAGTCCTAGAAAATAGGTTTTTCCTATATTTAATTATCAAAGTAATTACAGAAATTACCAAAAAAATCCACAAAATTTAGAAAATAGTTTTTGAGGTCCTAGGACCTAAATAAAATACTGGGTCCCAAAAATAACCCTGAATGGCCATATGATAAATCAGAAAATTCAATAAAATATATAAATCTTCACAAAATAGATATTTAAAAATTATCTAAAATATCTAAAAATTATGATAAACTATATAATAGCTAAATAATGCTTACTAAGGTCCAAATGACCATAAAAGTAAATCGTAATCAAATAAAAATAATAAAAAAAAACCAAGAAGTGGGCTTACACCCTCCTTCTGTCAAGATGGTTAAAAGAGTGGCATCCAAGGGTCGTGCTCCCTTGCGGCCTAGCGCGCCACCTGTTGCGTCGACCTCAAGGGTACATTTTAGTTCTCTTTTTGATTTGAATTTTTACTCGCAGTTTTTCACTTATCCTTGTTTTGCAGGCGAGGGAGACGCCGGAGCGATCAGAGGAGTACCATATCCCTGAGGAGGGCCCAACCACTGAGGCAGAGAGGCTTCCTCCTCCGGCCTCTTTTGACTATAAGGTAATGGCTTCCAGGGGGTCTCCATGGTAATACCTAAGGTTGGACTCACGTTTCACGAAAGTACCATTCGGGAACCCGGGCTTGAGATGGGTCGATCAGCTGAGGATGCTGAAGGCGCTTCTATCGGTTCCTTTCGGGAGCCTCCTCCTTATGGTGGCATCGATGGACCAGTGTTGGAAGATTTAGCCTTGGCGTATATTGTGCCTCAACCCCGAGTGGTAGTTGAAGAGAGTGTCAGAGATCCAGTGGTGGACATTGCCGATGAGCGGGCTGGTCGAGGAGAAGTGGTCACTGATGAGCCACTCGCAAGGCTCCGACCAGGGTGGTCACTATCACCGGTGCTATTGATGAGCCCGTCGATGAAACCCCCAAGGGTCCGACTGAGGAGGAGGAATTGGTCGAGGAGGCTGCTGACGAATCAGTTGAAGAACCCTTCAATGAAGTCTCTCCAGGACCGTCTGAAGAGATTATGCTCGAGCCACTTATTCTAGGTTCGGTCGAGGAGACTATAGACGAACCGGTTGCTGACACACCGGTTGAGAAGGCTGTTGAGGAGTCGGTTACATTGACCGTTGAGATGTCGACTGCTGTGATTGCTCAGGCTCTAATTAGCGTAGCTTCGGCTGAAGGATCGACATGAGAGCTTGCTGAGGAGTCAGTTGCGCGTCAGACAGTGTTGGCTCCTACTGTCTCTCTACCGCCAACGATCTCTGTTGCGGTGATGGTAGCCCCTGCTTCGGTTGCGATCCTTAGGCATATGTTGGCTGCTGCTGCCATCCAGGGGCCTTCCATTGCGGCATCTCCGGTAACCGCAATGAGCTTGGCTGACAGCGCATATTATACCAACCTCATTCTGAGCGCAATTCGTCATGCATTGACGTATGGCATAAAGGGTATTTTATTAAGCAACTAATCTCTCAGACGGGTCCAGAATATAGTAGAGGCCCAATTGGTGGCCTTGCGCGACTATCCCGAGTATGAGGCTAAGGTCGATGCTATAGAAGATCTGTTGGCTGGTTGGAAGCCGCTGCCTTAGAGCTCCAGAATCTGGAGCGTGGTCTTCCGACTCTAGCTGCTGCAGAGTTAGAGAAGATGGTCTTCGAGGCATCTCAGTACGAGAAGCAACATCGGGCACTAACTGATCGGCTTGCCGAGGTTGAGTCGGAGATTGAAGCAATGACTGATGCCGAAGAGGCTCGGGTTTGTCACCGTACAGCTATGGAGGATCAGTGCTAGGCACTCCGGAAGCAGATCCAGAAGTTAGAAGAGACCCTGGCCCTTGCTGAGAGTGACCTGGTCAAGTCTGAGGACCATAAGGAGATCCTTCGCCAGCGTTCCGAGACCCTGGCTCGGGAGAAGGAAAACATTGGCATTCGTTAGGCCAAGCTGGCCCTTGTGCACCAAAGCGTCTCTCCTGTTGAGGATGAAGCCGCTCGCCGTCAGGAGGTCGAGCGTCGAGACCAAGTATTGGTTGGCCCCCAGGTTTCTCTTTTGAACAGTCGGCTGGAAGAGTTTCAGCGTCGGTCTTCTCAGTTTTGATCTTCTTTCTGTCTTCTTGTCTCTCGGTTTGTGAGAGACAAAGTTTTGTAACCAAAGAAAGAAAAACATTTTCACTTTATAAATAAAAAATATTGGCTTTGTTTCTTTGCTTGTCTTTTTTACTTGTGAACTTTTCCTCTCACAAGAACGATGATTCCCTCAAAGGTAGCATGTCGTAAGGGGATAGAGATAACTCCATTGGTAATATGGTGTTTACTCAGAGGTTATATGGACATGGTAAACACAGAATACTTTGGTGGTAGACTTTTTCTTACTCAGAGGTAATATGGATGTGGCAAGGATAGACTCTACGGGTGTATAGAACGACTCAGAGGTACTATGAACGTGAAAGGTTCTATAGATGAATATGACAATTATGGTGGATTGTCATGGAAGAGACTCCTACTCAGAGGTAATATAGACATGGTAGGCACAACTTCGCTAGGGTATAGAATGACAATCCAGAGGTAGTATGGACGTGAAATATTTTCTAGGGAGTTATGACAACACGAGGTCATCATAGAATAGACGACTACTAAGAGATGATATGGACGTGGTAGACGTAAACTTCGCTAGGGTGTAGGAAGACAACTCAGAGGTGATATAGTCGTAAATTGTTTTTCTACTGGGTGAAGTATAGAAGGGGTGAATTCCTTAAACAAAATCCATGAATACCCACAGGGGATGTGGGAGCCTATGCTGGTTTGAAACTCAGACATAGTATTTCTTCAGGAACTTGCCGTTGATTGGCATCATTAGCAAGTCGCTGTTGGATTTGGCCAGTCGGTAGGCACCATTGGAGTAGACCATCTCTATGACAAATGGTCCCTCCCACTTGGGCTCGAACTTCCCAGCCGTCTTGTGAGTCATTACCATCTATCTTCGAACTGATAAGACAAGGTCACCCACTTGGAATGTTCTTTCCCGGACTTGCTTGTTGAAGGCCCCGAAAATCCGAGCTTGGTAAAGTCGATTCATTGTTGAGCTAGCAGACGTTTTTCATCCAACGCCTTTAACTCTTGTAGCCGCCGGCGTTGATTGTCCTCGTCAGTCAGCTGGTTGGTGACAGCTACCCATAAGGATGGGATCTAGATATCCAGGGGAAGCACTGCCTTGCTTCCATAAACAAGAGAGAATGTTGTGTTGCCCGTGGGTGTTCGAACGGTCGTACGGTAAGCCCATAGATATTCGCCGAGCTTCTTATTCCAATCGCGCTTATTAGAAGAAACTACTTTCTTAAGTAGTTTGACGATAGTTTTGTTGAACACTTCGGCTAGTTCGTTTGTTGCAGGATTGTAAGTCGCTGATGCCACATTCTGTATTCAAATTTTATTGCAGAACCGATGAAAAGCGTGGCTCACGAACTGAGGACCATTGTCGTGGATGATCCTTCGAGGAACGCCGAAGTGGTATATGACGTGGTGTTTGACAAAGCTGATCACGTTTACGGTTTTTACCTTGGCCAGAGGTACCGCTTCCGCCTACTTAGAAAAGTAGTCGGTGATGGCAAGTATGAACCGATGTCCTCTGGAGGATGGTGGACTGATTGGCCCAATGATATCCATTCCCCATGCTTCAAACGACCATACGGCCGTCGTGGGGTGCAGGAACTCCGAAAGTCGGTTGATGAAGTCAGCATGCAACTGACATACCCAACACTTCTTTACGTAATCAACGGCATCTGCCATCATAGTAGGCCAGTAGTAGCCCAGCGATGTAATCAGTCTTGCAACTTAGGACCTGGCTGATGGGCTTCACAGGTGCCATCGTGTGCCTCCCTGAGTGCTTCTTGTGCTTCTGTCTTGGATAAACATTGCAGGAAAAGTCCGTCGTATGAACGACGGTACAACATCTTGGTAGTTGTGTCGTAGAAGAACCGGAGAGAGCGTCTCTTGACAGAAGTAGCTTCCTTCAGGTCTTCAGGTAAAATCTCGTAGACTGCATAGTCTATGAACGGGAATCGCCAGTCCCGAACGTCAAAATTAACGTTCATTTGTACTGAGTAACTCAAACACGTATGTAGATTATTCTTCGGGCAAACCAGCTCTCGGCCCATTACCGTGACGGTATATTGGGTTCCCACAGGAGCTGCCAGAGAAGCAGTGAGACAGCAAGTGCGTCGACCTCTAAGTTCTGCAACCGAGGTATATGTTCTATAAAGAACCCTGTGAAGGTAGAGACGATATCGATTGCTGCTTGGTGGTATGGAACTAGATCTTTATGCCGGACTTCGTATTGTCCTCGAACTTGGTTGATAATCAATTTCGAGTTACTATAGGCTTCGATGCCGTCAACCCCCAGCTGTTTAGCGAGCTAGAGTCCGATAATGAGAGTGTTATACTCAGCGATGTTATTAGTGCATGACTCCATGAGAGAATATGTACGGTGGATGACCAAGCCGTCGAGAATGATGAGGACCACTCCGATCCTGTAATGATCTCGTCTTTGGGCCCTGTTCTCGAAGCACCGTCAAAGAATATGTGCCAAACCGAGTTATCTGAGATGGCATTGGACTCTAGGACTTCATCAGGGATGTCGTCATAAAGCTTTGATATCTCTGGCACGGGATGTGTTGCTAAGAAGTCGACAAATGTTTGGCCTTTGACTGCCTTTTGTGGGACGAACACCATATCATAAGGAGTCAAAAGTATCGCCCATGTGGCTAACTGTGAGTTTAAGGCCCCTGGTTTGGTCATGAGGACCCTAAGGAGATTGACCCGGGATATGACGTGGATTGTTTGTTCGGCCACATAATGACGCATATTATGGATGGCAAAGAGCAGGGCAAGACACTCCATCTCCATGGGATTATACCGATGCTCGGCCCCAATCATAATCCTGCTGAGGTAGTAGATTGCCTGTTTGTGGCGTTCATTGCTCCTCTGGACTAGCAAAGCACCGAGAGAATGGTCTATGGCTCGGACGTACAGCAGAAAAGGTTCCCCCACGACTGGTGCCACCAGTACCGGAGGACTAGGGAGGTACTTTTTGATGTCGTCAAACGCGTGCTGGCATTCTTCTGTCCAGACAAAAGAAACCCCTTTCTTCATTAGTTTGGTGAAAGGTTGACATCTACCAGAGAGATTTGCTATGAATCTTTGATATATGCCAAGCGCCCTTGCGGGCCTCGGAGCTCGCAAAAATTCTTCAGAGGAGTCAGGTCCAAGATCGCCTTAGTCTTCTCTGGATCAATATGTGTCACGACCCACACCCAGTGTAAGGGCACGAGAAGTGATTACGTCTAGCCTACGCCACAGTATCGGCGATAGAACGCTGTCCTAGGTCACATACATCTAACAGTTATATGGTACCTGTACAGTATATACACTCCGAATGGAGGTGACATAATAAAGTACAACTCAATCACAACTAAGGAAGAAAGTACGATAAGATAGAATAGATAAAAACACAGAATCCACAGATAATAATACAGATGAAAGAGATAGCTATAAGTCTAAGATAAACAACTCCACATATCCAGAATACAAATCTCCAAATAAATACAAGTGTATCCCATAGACAGAATGATAATAGAAACTAGTCTAGCTAACTAGCCTAGTCTACTGGGGTAGTGTCATCTGCAACTATTGGGTCCTCCTGAGGGTCCAGCTCGCATGTGTCATCTAGGCCTGCTCCGTAATAAGTGGGACACAGCTCCTCAAAGTCATCTGTAATATTTCAACAGGTCCAGTCAGGACTGGAATGAGCATAGTACATCTCACGCAGTTTATATCATGACAGGAATATAATACAGACAAAAGAGTAAGATACATGAAACGCTGAAGCGTATACATAAGTAAAAGAGAAGACTGTAATGAAATATCTACTATACGTAAAGAGCTACAGTAAACTAGTGATTTAGAGTACAAGCTAGACATGTGAACGGCTTGATAATAAACATGAGAGGTTGTACATGGCTACACTACTTTAGAAATTGTCTACATGACTATTTATACTCCCCCGTACCCCAATCAATACACAAGGATCCGTTCAAGTTATGTTATTGTACATGATTTCACGTGGGGGCCCATAAATGGGTGCACATGAATATAAACATGGGGGCTCCATGAACATGAGAGTACATGAATCACGAGAGTGCACATGAATGGTGAAAGCACAAGAATACATGATGAAAGTGAAACACACATGACATGATGTATCTGATGCTCCTAAGGGGGATAACATCGTATGAAAAGATTCATATAGTACTAATCAGTGTTTCCATCGTGTCAGCATCAAGTAAAATAATCTAGAGCAAGAAAATAGTCCTAGCAAGTATGAAACGGTCAGAGAATATACTCGCCTGATATCCTGAGTGTCTGAATGAAATACTGCCTGAGGAGTGGTGTCTGGCTCCTAATCAGAACAGTACAAGTCACAACATATCCAAATTGGTAAAATAAGCTACTATAATGTATTCTACATGATGTTGGGCCAATTCTAGACTAAAGTCAACCCTGGTCAACTTCAGTCAACTAACTAGTCAATGCTAGGTCAACCTAGACCCAATCAAGTCTTACTAGGCCTAACCTGATGGAACTGGAGATTCCCAGGACCCTTCCTTTGGTGTGCGTATTGATCGATAGAAAGATAAACAGATCTAATACGTGTTCTAACCCTTCTTAGGCAGAAACTAGGGTTCACGAATTATACCTGCGGCAGAAAGGAGACAAGTAATTCCTGGCAATCTCGAGCGGACGATCCCAAGATCTCCTGCACGTATTCCTTCCTCGAGTTGGACGTCGTATGGGCGACGATCTCCCAAACTTTTCTTCTCCTTGGCAGCCCTCTCTTTCTCTCCTTACGTGAATCACAAATTTAGAGAAAGTTTTAGATTTCTGATCGGTAATCTGGCGGCCAGAGAATAGAGGATATATATAGGCTACGGCAGGGACCATAAGGAGAAATTAGGGTTAGGCCTCCTAACGGATCTGGATATCTCGTGTTCAGCCCGAACACACAATCCAGGCCCATTAACAGTAGCTCGGTCCACTATTGAGCTATTGTTGCACTACCTCCCTAATCCCAAATTATGTTTGTGGGCTCCTTTTATTTTATGCTCGTTTGGCTCCCCATGTTAAGATATCGTATGTCCGTCGATCAAATTAAGTTACTGACAACTATATTGATTCGACATCTTTTATCCTTAAGTAGTACCGCTCAACTTTATTTGTCATGTCGGATATAATCCACCTGCAGGGTTTACATGACAATCCTTATGAGCTCCTTAAGGGGACATCATCAACCCGATGTATCGGGACATGGATTCCATTTATAATCAACAACCCATTATACATACAATGTTATTACCCAATTCATAGAGGCTGTTGATCCATAATGAATCTCACTCTTTTATGAGTCAAAATAATGTATACTGCATATACATGTCCGTTATTATATCCGGGTTAAGAGCACAAGCATCCATAATAACAGAGGTGTTTGTTCTCTTATGTAGTCAGTACAAAGAGAACAACCTCAAGTGGTCCTGTTCAATACACACAGTGTACTAGTGTAAACCTATAGTCAAGATAGACTAATACCAGATTAAACTACAACCTTTCCAATAGATTGTCCAAGTCCATCTAGGTTGTGAACTATTTATATACTCCATAGGGAACTGATAATATGATCTTCTGTGTGACACCACACACCATATTATCTACAATATAGAATATCAGACATTTGCATTAACACTTGCAACAAATAATGTCTATCCTAGCATCCACACACCATTACAAGCCATACAAGCTATCACACATACAACTTATATATATATATATACACATATGCATTCAAAACCACACATATTACATTCACTAGCATAGGTGCTTAGGCAACATTCAAGGCATTTATATATAGGAACATATACATAGATGCTATATACATTATATATATATGTGCAATCACTTAATATATATATATATATATATATATATATATATATATATATATATATATATATATAAATATATATATATATATATATATAAGACCATATATATAGTGGGTTAGAAAGAGAGAGAATATACATATAGAGGGATAGAGAAAACATGTGGTAGGGAAAATTGTGATAGTGTTTGTGAGTATGTGTAAATGAGAGTGTAGTAAACATGGCAGCTCTACTGTTCAGTTTTACATAGGTGTACAAATGTTGAACATGTGAAGGGTGAACTTGTTCTCAGGAATTTCAAAACAGAGTAATGTGTGTGTGTGTGCATAGTGTGTACATTAGAGTTCTCAGGTTTGTGACAGTAGAATATGGGAAACATTTCCAGTTAACAATGTGTAATCCCAGGTTCCAGTGTATAGGAAAATTCACATGTGATTCAATGTTCAATTCTCAGATTTATGATGAAGGTGTGTACATGTGTGTGTATTTAACAGTTTCCTCTGTGTGTGTGCAAGAGTGTCCCTGTGAACCAATATGGTTCTCAGTTTAGTGTAACAGTCAATGTATGAAATGTAGGGTTAGATAGTGTATGTAAATCCAATCAGTGTGTACATGTGAATCATTGTGAGGAACAATGTAACCCCAACAATCTAAATTCCCAGGTTCAACTCAGATTTAGGTGTGTAAAATAGTGTCCCTGTGTTCTCAGAATTAAATCAAACAAAACAGTGTATATCATGTGTATCAGTCAACTGAAACCCAAGGCCCAATTGAAATCGAAAGCTGGAATCCCATGCTAATAACAATCCTAACATGTAGGTTAATTCCCAGGTTATAAATGGGTGTAAAACAATCAAATTAAACCACACAAAGACAGGTTAATGTATACTCGAATCCTCACCCAACTGACAGTTTTCAAGTATCAGAATAATTAGGGATTACCCAAATCGAATTGAAATTAACAACTAATATTGCAAAGTAATGGTTGGTAATTAATGACACGTATGTGATAGTGTCAGGGGTGTCTTCGTGTCCAAGAACTGGACACGAATCGTGTCCAAACGACCACACGTTACACAGACACAAAACTGTGTACATGCATTGTCGTGCACGCGTGCACATCACTCGTGGACACGACACGACATGAATCAGGACACGTGCTCGTGCCTATGGGTTCGCCTAGGATAGGGCTAGGGTTAGGTCACCCTGAAACGTGTCCAATACGTGTCTTCGTGGGACACGAATACTGTGTCAGAGCCACTTGGGGCCGACTGTACAGTGTCAGTAAAATTCGTGCAGGCCAAATTGCATCCAAACCACTAAATAATATCTAATAAAATTTAATACACTTCATGTCAGTCACCTAGTGATTGTTCACACCAATTTTGGTTGTCCAGAAGTGTCGTGTTCGTGGAGAACTAGGACACGGGCAGCAGGGCACCCGACCGATCCTCGTGCTGCGTGTCCAGCACCAAATCCGACACAAAACGACACAAAAACAATTTCAGTCTTCATAAATATTAACATACACATATAGATCTAGGGATCCATGTAATTAGTTTTACAAAACACGAAAATAAATTCCTAAGAGGCATTTTAACAAACACTTACCTATACACTAAAATACGTGTCCGATACGGACACCAAATGGACACGAAATTTACCCAAACTTTAGGGATAACTAGGGGACACCTAGATGTAGCCCTAAATGCAAAGAAAATAAAATATTAGATCAATTTGTAGAGTTTTACCTATATGTGCAAATAGCAAAAAAAAGCTTCAAATGGGAGGTTTCTCCTTGCTAGCCAAGTGCTCCCAAATTGCACAAAAACTGAGATTGCTCCCCATAATCAGCAAGTAGAGATTGATTAGAATCATATACAAAAGATTTGGATGAAAAAGGAATAAAAATGGATTTAATAGGAATTTTGGAAAGTGGGGATTTACCTTTCCTTCTAAAAACTAGGTTGAGCACAAAAGAGGCAAGAACAAGTGGAAGAGGCATTAAATAGAGGGGGAACCCTAGGTGGCCAGCCATGGTGGGCTTAACTAGGGTTTGGGATTAAGTCATGGGCCTATGGCTTAATTACATAAGTCATGAAATTAATTCTAAGTCATAAGTCATGCACCAAATCACTAGTCCTCCTATTTAAACCTTGATTTCTAAATGACTAACCTAGATTGACTTAATTTAGACTAGGGTCTCACCATGCTAACCTAGTCACCATAGTTAGGGTCAACACCTAAGTTATTCTACAAAGTATCAACTAGTCAAAGTCAACAATCACAATTATCAATTCAAATAATTAAAATAAATTCAAAATTTTACAAATGGCCAAAATACCCTCGATCTAAAATGTGGTAGTGACAAATCTACCCTCCTTAAAAAAATTTCGTCCTCGAAATTAAAAGGCGAAACTAACTGATGAGAAGTATAGACAATCATACCTCATGGTCCAAAAAGATAAGGGTATCGCTCGCGCATCTCATCATCCCGCTCCCAGGTAGACTCTCCTGGAGAATGATGCCTCCATGCGACGCGAACCAAGGGTATCACCTGGTTTCTCAGTACCTTCTCTCGGCGATCCAGAATCTCCACTGGCTGCTCTGGATAACTGAGAGTAGGTCCCACCTCAATCTCCGAATGATCAAGTACATGGCTAGGGTCAGCCACATACCGTCTCAACTGTGATACATGGAATACGTTGTGGACACCCACTAGTGCAGGTGGAAAGTCTAGCCTGTATGCCACGTCACCGACTCTCCTGCTGATCACGAAAGGTCCGATGAAGCGCGGGCTAAGCTTCCCACCTCTACCAAAACGTATGGTACCACGAGTCGGAGATATCTGCAGAAAAACCATGTCTCTGACCTAAACACAAACAAGGTCTCATGTTACTAAATAGTCAAACATGACAAAACAAACAAAAATAAACAACCTACTTCTAATCCTATCTCTAATCTGTACCTCAAACTCCAAAGGCCTCCGGTGGCTATCGGCCCAGTGTCGATGTCTGTCCTGCACCACGCGAAGTCTGTCCCTGATGAGCTTCACCTTCTCGGCTGCGTCAACAACCATCTCAGGTCCCAATAAAGCTCGCTCACCAATATCATCCCAAGATAAGGGTGTACGACACCTACGCCCGTACAGAGCCTCGAAAGGTGACATCTCAATGCTGGCCTGGAAACTGTTGTAAGTAAACTCTACCAAATGCAGGTGATCCTCCTAGGAACCTCCAAAATCCAGGACGCACGTCCGCAACACGTCCTCGAGCGTCTGAATAGTCCTCTTTGACTGTCCGTCCGTCTGGGGGTGGTATGCAGTACTAAACTTGAGCTGAGTGCCCAAACTAGTCTGTAGACTCCTCCAGAAATGGAAAGTAAAGCGACTATCCCGATCCAAGATAATGCTGACCGGAACTCCGTGAATCCTGACAATCTGTCGCATGTATATCTCTGCAAGTCTCTCCGTAGACGTACCCACATTGAATGGCAAAAAGTAGGCCGATTTGGTCAAACTGTCAACGATGACCCAAATTGCGTCTTTCCTCCATGATGTACGCGGCAATTCAGATACAAAATCCATAGTGATATGCTCCCACTTCCACTTTGGAATGGGCAATGGCTGCAATAATCCTCCTGGCCTCTGCCTCTCTGCCTTGACCTGCTGACAGACCAGGAACCTGGCTACGAAGCGAGCTACCTCCCGCTTCATCCCATACCACCAGACATGCTCCCTCAGATCCCTGTACATCTTGTTGGCACCAGGATGTATAGAGTACTGAGATCTGTGGGCCTCCTGCATGACCTGCTCTCTGAGCTCTCCACTGGGCACACATAACTTAGAACCGTGCCTCAAGGCACCATCCTTTACACGAGAAAACTCGCTATCTACCAGCCCTGCTCGAACCTGCTCTCGATTACACCGCAGAGCAATATCCTCGAACTACGTCGACTTGATCCTCTTCACCAAGTCCGACTGAATCTGAAGGCCCCACATCTGCATCTGAACTCCGGGCACAATCACCTCAATCCCCAGGCTCTCCAAATCAGCAAGCAAGTGACGGTCCATAGTCAAACACATGGCTGTCGGATACCTACTCAAGGCATCGGCAACCATATTGGCCTTCCCTGGGTGATACTGAAGTGAGATGTCGAAGTCCTTCATCAGCTCTAACCATCTGCGCTGCCTCATGTTGAGCTCCTTCTGTGTAAACACATATTTCAAGCTCTTATGATCTGTGAAAATCTCCACCATCTCTCCATACAAGTAGTGCTTCCATAACTTCAAGGCAAAAATTACTGCTGCCAACTCCAGGTCGTGGGTAGGGTAGTTTTTCTCATGGGAACATAACTTTCTGGAAGCATAGGCAATCACCTTCCTATGCTGCTGCAAGACACAACCCAACCCCTTCCCTGAAGCGTCACTATAAATAGTGAACCATCCTGAACCTGATGGCAATGTCAGAATCGGAGCTGTCGTAAGCCGCTTCTTCAACTCATCGAAAGCAGCCTGACACTCCTCTGACCAAACAAAGTCAACATCCTTCCGGGTCAGCCTAGTCAATGGCTCTGCAATCCGGGAGAAATCCTACACGAATCTCCTATAATATCCTGCCAGCCCCAAGAAGCTCCGGATCTCTGCTACTGAACTCGGCGCCGACCAAGCCTCAACTGCCGTGATCTTTTTCGGGTCTACTGAGATCCCATCTCCAGTCACCACATGACCCAAGAAATCAACTCTATCTAGAAAGAACTTGCACTTTGAGAGCTTGCCATACAGCCTCTCCCTCCTGAGTGTCTCCAGAACCTCTCTCAAGTGCTCCTCGTGCTCCTCATCGATCTTGGAATACACCAGGATATCATCGATGAACACCACCACGAACTTATCCAAGTACTAATGGAACACCTTGTTCATCAAGTTCATAAATACCGCTGGGGCATTGGTCAGCCCAAACGGCATAACCAAGAACTCAAACTGTCCATACCGTATCCTGAAAGCGGTCTTTGGAATATCCTCCCTCTTCACCTTCACCTGGTGATAACTTAACCTCAGATCAATCTTGAAGAAAACTCGAGCTCCACTCAACTGATCAAAGAGATCATCGATCCATGGCAGTGGGTATCTATTCTTGATCGTGAGGTTGTTGAGTGCCCTGTAGTCGATACACATCCATACCAACCCATCCTTCTTGGGTATAAAAAGTACCGGAGCACCCCAAGGTGAAGAACTCGATCGGATGAAGCCCTTGTCCTGCAGCTCATCCACCTGCTTCTTCAGTTCCACCAACTCACTGTTGTTCACTCGATAGACATGCTGAGAAATCGGTTCCGCGTCGGAAACCAAGTCTATCGAGAACTCAACATCCCTATCCGGTGGAAGCCCTGGAAACTCCTCCGGAAAGATGTTCATAAACTCTGCAATCAAGGGATGTGGAGTCGCCTGCTCCTCAACTGAAGCTCCGCAGAAAAGTCCGCTGTCCTGCTCTGCCTGCCGTCGGGTGTATTCGAACTCTGGCTCTCCTGGCACCCCAAACAGAACTCTACCCCCTCGAAAATCTATGCTAGAGTGATGCCTGCTCAACCAATCCTTACATAATACGATATCGTAATTCGGTAGTGGCATTACGAGCAGACTCACCTCCAACTCTCGGCCTCCCAAAACAACACTCCGTCCTCTGCAAACATCACTCACGAGGATAACACCACCCCCGGTCGTGATCTTGCAGGTCCTAGGCAATGACCCAGATACTAGGCAGTGTCTAATAGGAAATGTTACTGACACAAAACTGTGGAAAGCCCCAAAATCAAATAGAACGAAAGCTGGAATGGAGTCGAGAAGAACCGAACCTGCAATCAACTCTCCAATGGCCTCTGCATCCTCGACCGCCATGGCGAAAGCTCGCCCCTGCTGGCCTCCCCGGGCCTACTGCTGGTGCTGTACGAACCGCTGCTGCTGAGTCGGCAATGGTCCCTTCTGCGGTCCCCCTGGAGCCTTGGCTCCGGCTCCCTGAGTTGCCCTGACTGCAAAGAGGGAACAGTCCCTCAATTGATGCTCTGACGATCCACAGAGGAGGTACTTCCCCGGCCTCTTCCTGCACTCAGTCTACCCGTGCCCCGGCTTCTTGCAGAAGGTGCAACTGATAGTCTGCTGCCTCGGGGCCTGCTGCTGCTGCCTCGGCTGCTGAAACTGCTGCGGCTGAAACCTTTGCTACTGCTGGTGCTGCTGCTGAAAGTGCGGCCTCTTGGTCGGTCCTTCGCTACCACTAGCTCCCTGGGTGTCTCGCCCTCTCTTGAGATTCAGCTCAAGATCATCCTCTGCGGCTAAGGCATCCACCAAGATCTCCTCAAAGGTAGCGCTGCGGCCACTCTTGGTATAGGACTTAACCTCCTTTACCAATCCCTTTCTGAACCCCCGGACCTTCGTCGCCTCAGACAACCCCTCGACAAATCTGCCCAGACGGCAGAACTCCCTAAGATACTCCTCCACGGACTGGCTGCCCTGTACTAAGGCTTCGAACTGAGTCTCGAGGGCTCCTAGCACTGCATCTGGGAAAAACTTCTCCTTGAACAGCTTCTTGAATGCTGCCCAAGTCTGCCCTGGAGTACCAACCCTCAGGTCGGTCTGGTACTAAGTGCGGGCCTGATCCTGCATTATGCTGGCCGTCGCCTCGATCTGGAGCCTCACTGGAATCTCTGCCAGTATATAAATCTCCTCCATATGCTCTATCCACTAATCGGCGTACAGAATGCCCTCTGTACCCCGAAAATCCCTCGGGTGCATCTTCTGGAAGTCTTGGACGTCCTTCTCCCTCGACGGATGCGGCTGCTGAACTGCCGCAGGCTGAGCTGCTGCCCTCTCAACTGTAGTCAGGGCCAGATTAATGCCCCAACTAAACTCTGCAGTCTGTCGCTGCTGCTGGGCCTGCTGGGCCTCCATGAACTGCTGAAAGAATGAGAACAGCTGAACTGCATCAACTGTCCCCGAAGGTGGCTGCTGCTGTTGGAGCACCTCCGAAATCACTGGACTCGGCCTGTGTACTGCTGGTAGAGGGGCTCCTCTGAATGCAGCGGAAATACCCACCCAGCTGGCATGACTGGGGCTACGGTACCAGAGGCTGGCTGCTGAGGACGAGAGGTGGCAGACCTCTCATCGGTGTCCTCCTGACCTGGGCGATACGATCTAGTCTTGACCATCCTGGAGACATATCAAATAAGAAAACAATTTCTGAAAATGAGTCAAAATAGCAAAGAAGGACAGTTTATATGCAAAGGAAGACAATAAGCAGCAAAATGTAGATATACGGAATCTGATAAGGAGTTTTTCCTAATGTGATTGAGTACCTTCAAAAATATCCTAATCCTACTGCAGGCTGCAGTGATACTCTAGCTCGAATACCACTGTATTTTTAAACTGGACCTGCATGGGCTACCACTAAAAACGTGTCACGACCTGCACCCAATGTAAGGGCACGAGAAGTGATTACGTCCAGCCTACGCCACAGTGTCGACGGTAGAATACTGTCCTAGGTCACATACATCTAATAGTTATAAGGTACCTGTACAGTATACACACTCCGAATGGAGGTGACATAATAAAGTACAACTCAATCACAATTAAGGAAGAAAGTACGATAAGATAGAATAGATGAAAACATAGAATCCACAGATGATAATACAGATAAAAGAGATAGCTATAAGTCTAAGATAAACAACTCCACATATCCAGAATACAAATCTCCAAATAAATACAAGTGTATCCTATAGACAGAATGATAATAGAAACTAGTCTAGCTAACTAGCCTAGTCTACTGGGGTAGTGTCATCTGCAAGTGCTGGTCCTCCTGAGGGTCCAGCTCGCATATGTCATCTAGGCCTGCTCCATAATAAGTGGGATACAGCTCCTCAAAGTTATCTGTAATATTTCAACAGGTCCAGTCAGGACTGGAGCGAGCACAGTACATCTCACGCAGTTCATATCATGACAGGAATATAATACAGGCAATAGAGTAAGATACATGAAACGCTGAAGAGTATACATGAGTAAAAGAGAAAACTGTAATGAAATATCTACTATAAGTAAAGAGCTATAGTAAACTAGTAATTTAGAGTACAAGCTAGACATGTGAACGGCTTAATAATAAATATGAGAGGTTGTACATGGCTACACTACTTTGGAAATTATCCACATGACTATTTATACTCCCCCATACCCTAATCAATACACAAGGATCCGTTCAAGTTACGTTATTGTACATGATTTCATATGGGGGCTCATAAATGGGAGCATATGAATATCAACATGGGGGCTCCGTGAACATGAGAGTACATGAATCACGAGAGTGCACATGAATGGTGAAAGCACAAGAATACATGATGAAAGTGAAACGTATATGACATGATGTATCTGATGCTCCCGAGGGGGATAACATCGTATGAAAAGATCCATATAGTACTAATCCGTGTTTCCATCGTGTCAGCATCAAGTAAAATATTCTAAATCAAGAAAATAGTCCTAGTACGTATGAAACGGTCAGAGAATATACTCGCCTGATATCCTGAGTGTCTGAATAAAATACTGCCTGAGGAGTGGTGTCTGGCTCCTAATCAGAACAGTACAAGTCACAACATATCCAAACTGGTAAAATAAGCTACTATGATGCATTCTACATGATGTTGGGTCAATTCTAGACTAAAGTCAACCCTGGTCAACTTTAGTCAACTAACTAGTCAATGCTTGGTCAACTAGGTCAACCTAGACCCAATCAAGTCTTACTAGGCCTAACCATGTCTATCCTAGCATCCACACACCATTACAAGCTATACAAGCTATCACACATACAACTTATATATTTTATATATATATATATGCATTCAATACCATACATATTGCATTCACTAGCATAGGTGCTTAGGCAACACTCAAGGCATTTATAAATAGGAACATATACATAGATGCGATATACATTATATATATATATATGTACAATCACTTAATATATATATATGACCATATATATAGAGTGGGTTAGAAAGAGAGAGAATATGCATATAGAGAGGGATAGAGAAAAACATGTGGTAGGGAAAATTGTGATAGTGTTTATGAGTGTGTGTAAATGAGAGTGTAGTTAACATGGCAGCTCTAGTGTTCAGTTTTACATAGGTGTACATATATTGAACATGTGAAGGGTGAACTTGTTCTCAGGAATTTCAAAATAGAGTAATGTGTGTGTGTGCATAGTGTGTACATTTGAGTTCTCAAGTTTGTGACAGTGGAATGTGGGAAACATTCCCAGTTAACAATGTGTAATCCCAGGTTCCAGTGTATAAGAAAATTCACATGTGATTTAATGTTCAATTCTCATATTTATGATGAAGGTGTGTACATGTGTGTGTATTTAACAGTTTCCTCTGTGTGGGTGCAAGAGTGTCCCTGTGAACCAATATGGTTCTCAGTTTAGTGTAACAGTCAATGTGTAAAATGTAGGGTTAGATAGTGTGTGTAAATCCAATCAGTGTGTACATGTGAATCATTGTGAGGAACAATATAACCCCAACAATCTAAATTCCCAGGTTCAACTCAGATTTATGTGTGCAAAACAGTGTCCCTGTGTTCTCAGAATTAAATCAAACAAAACAGTGTATATCATGTGTATCAGTCAACTGAAACCCAAGGCCCAATTGAAATCGAAAGCTGGAATCCCATGCTAATAAAAATCCTAACATGTAGGTTAATTCCTAGGTTATAAATGGGTGTACAACAATCAAATTAAACCACACAAAGACAGGTTAATGTATATTCGAAGCCTCACCCAACTGACAGTTTTCAAGTATCAGAATAATTAGGGATTACCCAAATCGAATTGAAATTAACAACTAATACTGCAAAGTAATGGTTGGTAATTAATGACACGTATGTGATAGTGTCATGGGGTGTCTTCATGTCTAAGAACTGGACACGAATCATGTCCAAACAACCACACGTTACACGGACACAAAACTGTATACAGGCAGTATCGTGCACGCGTGCACATCACTCGTGGATATGACACGACACGAATCAGGACACGTACTCATGCCTATGGGTTCGCCTAAGATAGGGCTAGGGTTAGGTCACCCTGAAACCTGTCCAATACGTGTCTTCGTAGGACACGAATACTGTGTCAGAGCCACTTGGGGCCGACTGTGCAGTGTCAGTAAAATCCGTACGGGCCAAATTGCATCCAAACCACTAAAAAATATCTAATGAAATTTAATACACTTCATGTCAGTCACCTAGTGATTGTTCACACCAATTTTGGTGTCCAGAAGTGTCGTATCCGTGGAGAACTAGGACACGGGCAGCAGGGCACCCGACCGAGCCCCCGTGCTGCATGTCCAGCACCAAATCCGACACAAAAATGACACAAAAACAATTTCAGTCTTCACAAATATTAACATACACATATAGATCTAGGGATCCATGTAATTAGTTTTACAAAATCCGAAAATAAATTCCTAAGAGGCATTTTAACAAACACTTACCTATACACTATGACACGTGTCCGATACGGACACCAAATGGACACAAAATTTATCCAAACTTCAGGGACAGCTAGTGGACACCTAGATCTAGCCCTAAATGCAAAGAAAACATAATATTAGATTAATTTGTGGAGTTTTACCTATAGGTGCAAATAGCAAGAAAAAGCTTCAAATGGGGGGTTCCTCCTTGCTAGACAAATGCTCCCAAATTGCTCAAAAACTGAGATTGCTCTCCATAATCAGCAAGTAGAGATTGATTAGAATCATATGCAAAAGATTTGGATGAAAAAAGGAATAAAAATAGATTTAATAAGAATTTTGGAAAGTAGGGATTTACCTTTCTTTCTAAAACTAGGTTGAGCACAAAAGAGGCAAGAACAAGTGGAAGAGGCATTAAATAGAGGGGGAACCCTAGGTGGCTGGCCATGGTGGTCTTAGCTAGGGTATGGGCTTAAGTCATGGGCCTATGGCTTAATTACATAAGTCATGAAATTAATTCTAAGTCATAAGTCATGCACCAAATCACTAGTCCTTCTATTCAAATCATGATTTCTAAATGACTAATCTAGATTGGCTTAAGTTAGACTAGGGTCTCACCATGCTAACCTAGTCACCATAGTTAGGGTCAACACCTAAGTTAGTCTACAAAGTCTCGACTAGTCAAAGTCAACAATCACAATTACCAATTCAAATAATTATAATAAATTCAAAATTTCACAAATAGCCAAAATACCCTCAATCTAAAATGTGGTAGTGACAATATGAATGCCCTTGGCTATGACGATAAAGCCCAAGAATTTTCCACTAGAGACTCCCAGAAATGACTTGGTTGGGTTCGTCTTCAGTTGATGTCTTCGCATTAAGTCGAATACTGTTCTCGAGTCATCCAAGTGACTGGATTTCTTTTTGCTTTTGATAGCAGTGTCATCAATATAACATTCTACCGTCTTTCGGAGGTGCTTGCGAAATATGGTGCTCATTGCCCGCTGGTATGTTACTCCTGCATTCTTCAACCTTAAGGGCATCACTGTGTAATAGTATATCCCTTTTGGAGTCCGAAATGAAGTATGCTTTTCGTCTTCGAAAAATATCTTGATTTGGTTATAGCCTGAGAAACCATCCATAAAGGACATACGCTCGAAGCCACAAGTGTTGTCGATCTTCACGTCGGTGATCGGGAGGGGAAACTCATCGTTTGGGCATGCCGAGTTGAGATCCCTGAAGTCTATGCAGATTCAAATTTTTTCGTTCTTATTAGTGACTGGAACAATGTTGGCCACCCAATCTGGGTGTTGTTCTTCGTGAATGAAGCTACTCTCTAAGAGTTTGTCGACTTCTTCCTCGATAGCATCCATGGTGTTGGGCCAAAAATGCTGCTATTATTGCTTGACAGGTTTAGCATCAGATAGGATGTTGAAACGATGTATGGCGACTTGCGGGTCTAAACCCGACATGTCTTCGTAGCTCCATGCAAAGACGTCAATGTATTCTCGGATAAGCTGTATCAGAGATTCTTTGTCTTCTCCTGTCAAGCTTTTCCTAATGAAGATGGGTTTAGGGAAAACCTCATCTCCTAGCTCGACTTGGATGACTTCATCTTCAGTAGGAGGTTCGTGCTGTTTGAAGCGCCATTCCCATTGGGATCCCAGGCATTGAGCCCAGGGTTCATCCTCGAATTATTCGACTATTTGGTCTTTATCCTCGACTGGAGGATCTGTAGAGACCATATTAACGGACAATATCTTCTTGACAGCCTGGCCGATACTGGTATCAGAGTCCCAGGTGGAGGAATCGGAGGAGTGTGAATGCATCATGGCCTCCGACTCCGAGCTCTCCGAAGTTGTTGTGGGTGTAGCATAACCCAACCCCCTGCGAGTGCGCTGATGATAGTTTTGGGACATTCCGTTTGGAGTACGAAGTCGCAAGGAAAGGCGTCGACGTTTGCCATAGTCAAGTCCTCTGTCACTGTTCAAGTCGTAACCCATTTTTTGGATGAAAATTTTGGCTTGAGTAGTGTAACGGTAGAGTTGCATCTTGCCGTTATCAGGTTCTGGTTCTGCTGGTGCCAGTCATTGAGGATGCTCCAATCGGCCGAAGATGATGGGTTCCTCCTCCTTCTTCTTTGCTGGAACCAAGAAGTAGGTGTCTTGAGAAGGGACAACTCGGCTTGTAAGGTTGGCAGTTGTCACTTGTGTTTGCAGCATATGTAGAGCGTTGTCTAAGAAATATCTAGTGTTCCAATGTGCACAAAAGTAATTAAAAGACAACTTACTATTAATGGAATGCAAAATTTTATCCCGAGGGATTACATCATCTAAAGAACGCGCTTCGGTATTGGCGCATATGTAGTCTTCCAACTCTTCATCCGTGAGCACTAGGGCTATTGCGGGAGAAGGTAGAGGACGTTTCTTCTTCTGCTTGACTACCAAGGGGGCTGCAGTCGGAGGTTCGTGTGACCTCAGAGTTGGCTTTGGAGCCTTCCGAGGAAGCCTTATTTGCATAGACTCCTGGCCATCCTCAGACATGATCGAGGATGATCTAGCCGGACCTTTGCATCGGAGCTTGATTATGAGGGTAGCCAATGTCTTGGGGGGTTTCCCCATTAATCGAACCTTCAACGGTTCTTCAGCGATAACTGCGCTCTCTGCTTCGTCGTCGGCATCATTGGCATCATCGTTCCATGGGACTGATTTGTATAGATCAACATCTGTACAGTACGCTTCGACTACTCGGAAGGAATCGATGTCAGCAAACTCGATCTTGATAGTCCCATCGCTGGCCACATACTTTATACATTGATGGAGAGTGGAGGGCACAATCATGTATTCATGAATCCATGGTCGTCCCAACAGCATGTAGTTTATGTCGGCGTCAATGATGTAGCAAGTAACGTCAGTCTGGAGATCGCCTATTTGGCATTTCAGGCGGATCTTGTCCACGAGTTTACTTTTTCTAGCGTTGAAACCGCTGATTGTAGTGTTCGACGCAGTTAGCCGATACATCGGGATCCCCAAAGCTTAGAGTAAAATCCGAGGGATGATGCTGAGAGAAGAGCCATGGTCAATGTAGATGCGATCGACCTTAATGGAGCCAACGTACCCTGTATAGTACAGGGGTCGGTTGTGCCGATTATTTTTCAGTAGCATGTCCTGCTGAGTGAAGGTGATGTTAGGGATCACCTCGACCACACTATGACAATACGGACATTCAGCAGGGGTCTCCTTGGATGGTTGCACCTGAGTGAGGAAGGAGTCAGCATTCTGTAAAGCTTTGCTGAGGGCGTCTTGAGTCTCTTTGGAGAGACGAAAAAGCTCGAAGAGTGGTACTCGAGCTGGAGTGTTGGCCAGCTGCGCCAATATGTCAAAATTATAGGGCTTGATTGGCCCTACTGTCGAGTCTTTTCTCAGAGGCTTGTCAAAGCGAACCTCCTTTTGCTTTTGTTTATCTGCAGCAGGCACTTGGGACGGGCCTGCTTCCGATGTGTTAGGGATGTTGACCACAACGGGCGGAGGTATCTCTTCCTCTGGAGCTTGGTTCTCTTATTGCTGGTGAGCCGAGCGAGTTGTAACCAGGGTGTCATCAGTTGTCGTAGATATCATGCGATACGACCTGACTTTCTTTCCCTTGACAGAGCATGCTGCAGACATCATCATGTCTGGAGTAAGATCAGGATGGATCCACATTACTTTGCCTTGCGGCGTCATAAATGGGATGATGCCTTGGGCGTTGTCGCGGGCCGGTGGAAGATTGGCTACTTCCATCGTCGCTCTCGGGATGGGGACGACGCCGTCTTGAGCCTCTGTTCTCGAAAAACATCCGAACTAGAGAGTGACCATGTTGGCGGTAACAGTCTTCTCTTTGTAGTCGAGTGAGATGACTTTAGCGTCGATGAGCCACTGGATTTGTCTTTTTAACATGTAATAATCACACGTCGAATGGTGGACATACTGGTAGTAGAGGCAGTATTTTGGATTGTCCACCTTTTCTACTTTATTGGGACGCTTAGGCGGCGGGAGCTGAAGTTTGCCACTCTTTGCTAACATATCGAAGAGCTCTAGTGTGTCTTCGTCGTTGAAAGAGTAGGTCTCTTTTGGACTCTGCGCTTCGGTCGGCTTCGGGTTCGCTTATGCCGAACCTTTGGAAATGTTGACGGTCATGGCTTGCTTCCCTTTTTTGTCTTTGTTATCGGATGAGCGCATCCCTTTATGTTCTAGGAAGGGAAAGTTTAGTCCTAGCAATTGTGTATCGTGCACTTTTCTTTGAGCTACATCCGTCTCTGTGATGAAAGGCGTCCACTCTACGCATGGAGCACTGTGCCACAACTTGATCGCATGAAGCATGTTCTTGCGACAAGAGTCCATAAGCATGGGCTCAGGTATACCAAAAGGTAACCTCAACGCGGCCTGACGGAAGCGCTCAATGTATGCGCACACCATCTCTTTCTCCTTCTGAACGATGTCCATGAGAGTCAACATCGTCATGTCCATTCCTCCTTCGTACAATCGATTGAGGAATATGTTCTTCAAGTCTTCAAAGGACAAAATGCAGTTGTCCGGAAGGCTGTAAAACCATTCGCAGGCCACCCCCTGCAGGGCTCCTACAAATATGTTGGTGAGGAGGGCATCATCCTTTGGTAGATGCCCCATTACTGAGGCAAAGTATCTGAAGTATCGACGGAGAGACTCCTTTGCATCGAATGGCGTGAGCGTCTGTGGATTATATTTGGGAGGATAGATCATATTATCCTATTCGACAGAATATGGCTGCCGAATCCCCATCTTTTGGAGTGTTGCTCGCTTTTCTTTGGCGTCATAGCGAGCGTACAACTCTTTGATGGCCTGCTGCATTTCATTCGACACTGTAGGCCCGGTTATTGATGGAGTAGATGATGCTGGCGCTTCTTGGCTCATGATAGGAAGCACATTGGACCCACCGTTAGCTGCCGGGTCTGGTACAGGAGTGGAGCCAAAGGGGGTCAATCCCTCCTTGAGCTCCAGAATAACAAAAGCTAAGGACATCATAGTAATGTTCAACGTGTTTAGGCTCTCCTCGCTCGACGACTCCTGGTCGAGTCCCTGATGTACAACCGCCATTGGTTGCAGTCTTTCAAAGATGAACTGTCTCCTCGGTGGCAATGTAGCTGTCGGGTGACAACAATAGTTGATGGTGATCTGGGTGCAAGTATGCCTTTGTTTAGGCATATCTCGCGCCGCAGGCTCCTTTTCTGCTTTACGCTTGTGGGAAAGCATTGGGATCTTCATTCCTGCACCCCATTGCACACGCAGGAAAGCTGCGCACAGGAGTGAGGATTCGAAGATAGGTTTTCTCTTCTTAGTCCCTGCGCACGGTACACGCTTGGGTCCTGATCAAAAAGTTGCTGATGAGGTAGACTCCTTCCATGCTTACAGGAACACTGTTTGCGTGAGTCTTTCTCAGTGGAGTGTACCCCCTGGCTCGTGTTGTGCACATGAGTGCTCGAGCAACTACGGGGTTCTACCAGTCGAGGCATCAAAGTACTCGAACCGATTTTGTATAGCTTTCCATTGGCTGCGTGCGTGACTGTCAACGCGGGCCTTTGGTCTGCTATTGGCATAGCACGTTGGTTGCACATGGCGTGTGCTGTCTTAGATTTCTTCCTACTACACCCAGAGGGTGTGTAGTATTCATAATCTAATGTAGTGGTTGGCATAGCACTTTGGCCGTATAGGGTACGTGCTGTCTTGGATCTCTTTAAGTTACCTCCAGGAGGTGCGTAATATTCAGAGTCCAATGTAGCCTTACCCGATGGGTAGGCAATTCTGTCAAAGACAGATCTTCTCACCGGTACCGCTCCCTCCATAAGCAGTTGAGCTACTACGTGCTTCGTTCGACGTTCTACCTTTGTTAGGCCTACCACAGGAGAGCCGCACTCTTCGCTGTGCTTTCCCGGAGAATCGAGCGAGGCGGCATGGTAGCCGTAGCCGAAGTCTTCTTCTGGGCTTCATCGTTCAGGGGGTTTTGGAGCGCAGTCCCCTCCGTGGTGCTGCTCGTCGCAGCCGCCTTCAGCACCCAGGTGCGTCGAGTCTTCTTCGATTTTACGAACCGCTTCGACGGACTCAACTTCTCCTCAAAAAGGAGATCTTCGAAAGCTTGTTGGTCGAAACGTACGACCAACGTCTTCCGAGAAGATCCTAGCAAGTTGTTGTCAGATTGTGCCACAACCTTCTCGTTGGAGAAGAAGGATGTCCCCAGCAGTGTCGCCATCTTGTTTGCCATGACAAGTTATACGAACTTTTTGTATTTTAAACATAAACAGAGTACAATCGATTCATAAATAGGAGATTTAAGTACAAAATTTTTAGAAAAGTATGGCGGTGGAGATCGAGCACTGCAGCGGCTCCTTTACTCCGTTGACGATCTGACGACGAGTTGAACTTGCTTTGGCTTTCTGGTGCTAGTGATTGAAACTCTAGGGTTACCAATCAAGAGGATGCCGAAGTTAAAGATTTCGAAGCCTCTTTACCGAAGGAAAACTCATTTTATTTATAGGGAGCACATATGCGATGTGCATAAGGATTGTACAGGAATGCTGCATAGAAATATATAGGAGAATCTTGAGGCGGTCACGGTGAGGGTGTAACGCCCCAGTCCCGAAATACGTAGGACTAGGAACGTAGACATGCCAGCTGTATATATACGAAGTACACTCCAATATATGAAAACCTCGTATGAATACATAAGCTATAAAATGCAGTAGAACCATAACTAATCTCATGCACACAAAATAAATGAATAAAAGATATCATATAATCAACTATGAATTGTCATTGGTACATGTAGTTGGGCGGAGACAAATCCACTACCAACTATGAAAAGAAATACATCATAAAAGAAAGAGTTTGGCGAGCGAAGCGAAGACGATCCAAGTGCAATCATCCTCGAAGAAATAGCGATGATCATGGCTAGAGCTAGAACACCTGCGAAAGACAAGAGCACACACCTGGAGAGATAACCAGGTCCTCAGAGGGACGTAACAAGACACATAATATCATGCCATATAAACTGAATAAATATTGCTCAAATAAATAAGTCAATTGAATTATAACATGGTTCAATACACCCCTATTGAACTAGCTTACCATCCCCCCAACAAAACAAGGACAGGAGATGATAAACTAATTCACGGTGACGTATCTTTCCATGCTATAAATCCAATATGGTATCCGGACCCCAACAAGGTTCAATACCTTCTCATCGAAGTAGTAAGCCACACCTACAACCAAACAAGGACAAGATGTGATGAACTAATCCGCGACAAGTTATTGTTCCAAGCCACGGTCAGATACAAGTACTCAAACCAAAAGTACTCATACCTAACGGATAAGGTAGCCTAACCGTTCTAAGTGAAATGTAGTTAAGAACAATCCTTCTTACGCATGGGCCCTGGCTAAATAGGATCGGCATAGTCCCCCCTTGGGGCACCAGCGGCCCAATCAATAAGAGCATAACGTTCCGCAGAATGCCAGTGGCCGTCAGTAATCATGGGTTATCAACCCCGTATCTCCAGCGGAGCTTTCGGGTCACAAGGGAAAGTGCATCGAAGTCCATACGCTAAGGAATTGTCCTCCCCGTCTAATGCCTACTATGTTGTATTCACAACACAAAACCTCTATAACCGCTAAGTCAAACTAGCATGCAACCTCTATTAGCAGTTATTCCTATCGCATGGCTTATACGCACCGGTGGCCAGCCAGTCACGCATGTCCGTGTTCTACATGCGACACACAACTTCGTGTTACAATGTGTCAAGGCCAATGAATGCAACACACAAGGTGGTCCCTTAATTCTAGGTTTAATGTGTAAGAAAACTAATACATAACAAGAAATATAAATGAACAGTAAGTTCTAACAGGTTATGCCATGTATCACAGTTTATTTTGCATAAAGAAAATAATGAATAATGCATGAAATATGAGCTAAATAAATAAACAGCAAATGGCAAGGTGTCTTGCCTGGTAGTACGCCTGGTGTACTGCAATGATCAAGGTGGCACGAACTGCGACTTTGGTGCAACAGCTATGCAAGGTGACCTCTGATGGTGGCACGGACAGTTCCATCGGGTCCAGGACGGTCAATTTGGTTAGGGTCGATAGGAGGAAGGACATATTGGCGAGGGAATAGTAATAATGGGCTTAGTCACGGGTTGGAGAAAAATCGAAGAAAGTTGGAAAAATAAATAATAATATATACAAATTTTTGATAGATATTTGTAATAGCTAAAAAGTAGTTTCATGAGTCAAAGATATTCATAGTAAAATACTTAAAGTCATAAAGATCGTTTTTAGAAGGCTATTTATAATACTCGAAAATATATTTTTATTAGCTAAAAATAGTTTTTAGATAAATACTTGAAAGGTATAAAATTGTTTTAGGCAAACACTTTAATTTTTAAAATATGGGTTTGAGAGAGTAAATAAAATCATTTTTGGTAAAAACTATACGTTTATTAACTATTTAAAAATCAAAAAATTTCTATAAAAATAATTGAAACTATATATATATATATATATATATATATATATATATATATATATATATATATATATATATATTTGTTTTATATATATATATATATATATATATATATATATATATATATATTTTATATATATGTATATATATATATATATATTATATATATATATATATATATATATATATATATATATATATATATATATATATTTTATATATATATATATATATATATATATATATATATATATATATATATATATATATATATATATATATATATATATATATATATTTTATATATATATATATATATATATATATATATATATATATATATATATATATATATATATATATATATATATATATATATATATATATATATATATATATATATATATATATATATTCCTTTTACTAGTATACATAAAATAATTTAAGTCAAAAATTCATTCATAATAAGCTAGGGATCTATAATATTACTCATAATAATAATAATAATAATAATAATAATAATAATAATAATAATAATAATAATAATAATAATAATAATAACAATAATTATATATTTTTACTTATCAATAAAGAATACTTGGTAAAACAATATAAACACTAATAATTTATAATCAATAATAATATTAAAACTATACAGTTGTATATAATATACTCAAAATATTATTAATGAAAACACTAGAACTATTAGGCTGCTGTATACAAACATTAATAATAATAATAATAATAATAATAATAATAATAATAATAATAATAATAATAATAATAATAATAATAATAATAATAATAATAATAATAATAATAATAATAATGGTTACTAAAAAGGAGAAGAAAACAAATAACAAACTAAACTAAACAAAAGCACACAAAAAAGTAAAAAAACAATAAAAAACAACAAAATAATTTAATAAAGAGGCTGTTGTTCCTCTTTTCTTTTGAGGGATAGAGAAACGAGAGGGAGAGGGAGAGGGTGGCAGAGAGGAGCGGGAGATGATCGGAGCTGGAGAAGGAGCGACGGTGGCGCACGCGGTGGGGCGCTCCACAGAGGCGGGTGGTTAGGCGCGACTCGCGGTGGTGGCGGAGAAGAAGTGAGCGCGGGGGAGGAGCTACTGAGCCGGGGAAAGGAAAAGAAGTGAGGGGCTTCTCCGGCGGACGGTAGCTCGGCGTCAAGGCACGAAGGGCAATCGGAGCTGCCGCTGTGGGCAGATCCGGTGGAGCGGCGGTTGGTCGCAGCAGCAAAGGCGCGGTAGAAGCGCGGACGAGGATGCAAAGGGGGCGGACTTTGTGCGGCGGCGAGCGGCAAGTCCGGCCGGCGGCAGAGAGGGGGAACCGGGGAGGCGGAGGTGAGTTTAGGGTTAGGGTTTTAATTTTTCCTTCTCTTTTGATGGTGTTGGTTGTTCGGTGGTTGGCCTGGGTTTCGGCGGTGGTAGTGGTTGCAATGGTGGTGGCGGATGTTGAATTAAAAGGCGGCGGTCACGTGGTGGTATTGTTGGAGTGCAGGGATGGGCGTGGTGAAGGTGATGGTGGCGGAGGAAGTCAGGTGGCGGTTGAGGCCGCTGGCCGGAACGGTGGTGGGGTTAATGATGCTAGTTTGGTAAGGAACCAGTAGGAACAGGCTGGGACAGTGCGACAGAGCCGTCGGTGACTAACTGGCTACGGCGTTGGGGTCGGTTTTGGTGGTGACGGGGCGACGGGTGGTGGTGAAGGTGGTGATGATGGGTTATGGTTGTGGCTGGGTTCGGTCGGGCTTGGTCGGGTCGGCCACGGAGGAGACAGCTCCGGCGCCGGACGCGGAGGCGATGGGTTCTGGTGTAGCCAGGAAGGTTTAGAGAGGGCTTTGGGGTGGTTATGGAACACGATGGGGTGGTTGAGGTGGTGAAGCAAGGTGGGCGTTCGGGTGGTCGAGGCGGTGTGGTGCAGAAGCTCGGTTTAGGATTAGAATTAGGCGAGTCCGTGTAGGGGAGTGTCCGACACAGTAGGGATGAGTTGATGGAGAAATCATGTCCGGGTTTGTCGGACATGGGGATGAATTGTATATGTAACAATGGAATAAGATATGGACACTAACACGGTGCACGCACATTTGTGATGGAGGAAATTGTGGAGTTGCATTCTATGGATGAGTACCTCTCCTTATATAGGAGGTGGGAATTTCCAGTTGGATAATGATTAGGAATATTTAAACCCAATTTAGATAATTCAATTATTAAATTTAAATCAATACAATCAATCTAAATCCAAATTAAATTCCAATTTAAATCTAGGTAATCTAAACTTAAATTAAATATAAATTCTATCTTTAAATTTAAGCTACTTAAATCAAATCCATAAAAATCCAATCAAAGATTTAAATTGCCACAAAAATTTCAAAATATATTTTCTAAAAATACATATAATAATAATTTTAAAAATTACATTATTATTTAAAATAAACTAATAAAATATTTATGAAATATATGCATGCACGAAGAATTTTTATTTATTATTAATATCTGTTATAAACGAAAGACTTTTTATAAATAAAATAATAACTTGGAAACTTTGGTACGATAGCTAAAATAACTATGATATATATTTTTTTTGAAACTATAAAAATAGAAAAAATATTTTTCTAAAAATATGTACGCTCGCACATAATCGCACTCGTCGAGCAAATTCGAAAAACGAATTGCCGCACGCGACGTATAATACAACTATGCGACGTACAATACTAAATGAAAATCATTACCAAATTTATTTTAAAAAATAGTAGAAAATTTAGGGGTTTTACATCCTACCCAACTAAAAAAAATTTCGTCCTCGAAATTAAGAATTAGTAGGGGTGAGAAGACACAAGGGGGTTTCGATGGGGAACAAACAATGACAATATTTCCACAAAATCATGTCATAAGAAATCGTGATCTAAATCATAGAATTTTTAACACGGGTATGGTTATGAGGGTCGCGAGTTAAGGTACGAGTAGAAGATTAAGGGTTTGAAGTTTAAACCAAGAGTATCATGCAATAGAGAATGATATGGTATCAAGAGAAAATAAGTTAGAGACCTAGTAGATATGGGATCTTGAGAGTAGGTTGAGGCACGAATAAGAGATCGATTAGGTTCGTGGCTAAATTAAGTGATTTGGAAGGTTCATGATAGCGAATATAGGGCCAAGAAAAGGATGAGTGGTTTAGGATGAAGATATAGCAACATCGAGTGAGAATGGTCATAATCGATATGAAGGCTAGAGGAAGTTCTAGTATAACGCCTTCGTCCTTCTAAAATAGGTGAAGGCGTAAGCAATATAGAGTTCGAAGGAGGCGTTATCGAATACGAATACGTGATTCAAAGACAATCGAATAATTTCAAAGGAATTGTCAAGGCAAGTCATGGATGGAATTCTATTGGGCAAGTTTAGCTATGTTCCCATCCACGTAGAACGATAGATAAAAGCGAACCAAAGTGCACTAGGTTGATCAGACCATCATGTATCGGTTCTGAGTAGACAATACGTTAGTGGATGCATCCAATAACATATGTCATGAACAAGGTTGATAAAGAATTGAGCTTGCAAAAACTAGGCTACATTAGCATCATTAGTCTAGATAGTAGAACATATGCACGATGGTAGATGAAATAAAAATAAATATGAATAGTCTAAGAGTCATAAGGATCTAAGTCTTGTTTATTCCTATACCATCATTCTATGGTTTTATTGACCAAGGCTTGGTTGACCAAATGGGTTAAATTCCTCTAGTCTCTATGGTCTAGTTAAAACTATTGGTATTCCCTTAATGGTCAAGGGTGTGTCAGGTCGTGGGGTATTCTAGCCAACTTAAAGAATTAAGCTAAGGGTGTTTGGGACATCTAACTAGTAGGGTCAATCTCTAGCAAGCACGAAGGGAAGATAAGAATAATGATAGGAGGAATCAAGCAAGATGTAATTGATGAGTTGAACGGTAATTCGAATATGGGATCGAGGAAAGAGGTCAAGTGTGTGGATGAGATCCTAGACTTCTAATCCTATTCGCAGGCTTGCTTGGTATGGTAAAGTAACCAACAATTTATCTTGACCTGCATGGGCCACCACAAAAACACGTAACGCTCCAGTCCCAAAATACGTAGGACTAGGAATGTAGACATGCCAGCTGTATACATACGAAGTACACTCCAACATATGGAAACCTCGTATGAACACATAAGCTGTAAAATGTAGTAGAACCAAAACTAATCTCATCCACACAAAATAAATGAATAAAAGATATCATATAATCAACTATGAATTGTCATTGGTACATGTAGTTGGACGAAGACAAATCCACTACCAACTATAAAAGAAATACATCACAAAAGAAAGAGTTTGGCGAGCGAAGCAAAGATGATCCAAGTGCAATCATCCTCGAAGAAATAGCGATGATCACGGCTAGACCTAGAATACCTATGAAAGACAAGAGCACACACCTGGAGAAATAACCAGGTCCTCATAGGGACGTGACAAGACACATAATATCATGCCATATAAACTGAATAAATATTGCTCAAATAAATAAGTCAATTGAATTATAACATGGTCCAATACACCCCTATTAAACTAGCTTACCATCCCCCCAACCAAACAAGGACAGGAGATGATAAACTAATTCATGGTGACGTATCTTTCCATGCTATGAATCCAATATGGTATCCGGACCCCAACAAGGTTCAATACCTTCTCATCGAAGTAGTAAGCCACACCTACAACCAAACAAGGACAAGATGTGATGAACTAATCCGTGACAAGTTATTGTTCCAAGCCACGGTCAGAAACAAGTACTCAAACCAAAAGTACTCATGCCTAACGGATAAGGTAGCCTAACCGTTCTAAGTGAAATGTAGTTAAGAACAATCCTTCTTACGCATGGGCCCTGGCAAAATAGGATCGGCATAGTCCTCCCTTGGGGCACCAGAGGCCGAATCAATAAGAGCATAACGTTTCGCAGAACGCCAGTGGCCGTCAGTAATCATGGGTCATCAACCCCGTATCTCTAGCGGAGCTTCCGGGTCACAAGGAAAAGTGCATTGAAGTCCATACGCTAAGGAATTGTCCTCCCCGCCCAATGCCTACTATGTTGTATCCACAACACAAAACTTCCATAACCGCTAAGTCAAACTAGCATGCAACCTCTATTAGCTGTTATTCCTATCGCACGGCTTATACGCACCGGTGGCCAGCCAGTCACGCATGTCCGTGTTCTACATGCGACACAAAACTTCGTGGTACAACGTGTCAAGGCCAATGAATGCAACACACAAGGTGGTCCCTTAATTCTAGGTTTAATGTGTAAGAAAACTAATACATAGCAAGAAATATAAATGAACAGTAAGTTCTAACAGGTTATGCCATGTATCACAGTTTATTTTGCATAAAAAAATAATGAATAATGCATAAAATATGAGCTAAATAAATAAACAACAAATGGCAAGGTGTCTTGCCTGGTAGTACGTCTGGTGTACTGCAATGATCAAGGTGGCACGAACTGCGAGTTTGGTGCAACAACTATGCAAGGTGACCTCTGATGGTGGCACGGACAGTTCTATCGGGTCCAGGACGGTCAATTTGGTTAGGGTCGATAGGAGGAAGGACAGATTGGCGAGGGAATAGTAATAATGGGCTTTGTCACGGGTTGGAGAAAAATCGAAGAAAGTTGGAAAAATAAATAATAATATATACAAATTTTTGAAAGATATTTGTAATAGCTAAAAACTAGTTTCATGAGTCAAAGATATTCATAGTAAAATACTTAAAGTCATAAAGATCATTTTTAGAAGGCTATTTATAATACTCGAAAATATATTTTTATTAGCTAAAAATAGTTTTTAGATAAATACTTGAAAGGTATAAAATTGTTTTAGGCAAACACTTTAATTTTTAAAATATGGTTTTGAGAGAGTAAATAAAATCATTTTTGGTAAAAACTATACGTTTATTAACTATTTAAAAATTGAGAAATTTCTATAAAAATAATTGAAACTATATATATATATATATATATATATATATATATATATATATATATATATATATATATATATATATATATATATATATATATAAAATATATATACATATATATATATATATTTTATATATATATATATATATATATATATATATAATATATATATATATATATATATATATATGTATATATATATTTTTTCCTTTTACTAGTATACAGAAAATAATTTAAGTCGAAAATTCATTCATAATAAGCTAGGGATATATAATATTACTCATAATAATATTAATAATAATTATATATTTTTACTTATCAATAAAGAATACTTGGTAAAATAATATAAACACTAAAAATTTATAATCAATAATAATATTAAAACTATACAGTTGTATATAATATACTCAAAATATTAGTAATGAAAACACTAGAACTATTAGGCTGCTGTATACAAACATTAATAATAATAATAATAATAATAATAATAATAATAATAATAATAATAATAATAATAATAATAATAATAATAATAATAATAATAGTTACTAAAAAGGAGAAGAAAACAAATAACAAACTAAACTAAACAAAAGAACACAAAAAAACAATAAAAAAATAAAAAAATAACAAAAATAATTTAATAAAGAGGATGCTGTTCCTCTTTTTTTGAGGGGAGAGAAACGAGAGGGAGAGGGAGAGGGTGGCGGAGAGGAGCGGGATATGATCGGAGCTGGAGAAGGAGCGACGACGGTGCACGCGGTGGGGCGCTCCGCAGAGACGGCGGTTAAGCGTGACTCGCGGTGGTGGCGGAGGAGAAGTGAGTGCGGGGGAGGAGCTACTGAGCCGGGGAAAGGGAAAGAAGTGAGGGGCTTCTCCGGCGGACGGTGGCTCGGCGGCAAGGCACGAAGGGCGGTCGGCGCTGCCGCTGTGGGCAGATCCGGTGGAGCGGCAGTTGGTCGCAGCAGCAAAGGCGCGGTGGAAGCGCGGACGAGGAAGCAAAGGGGGCGGACATTGAGCGGTGGCGAGCGGCAAGTCCGACCGACGACAGAGAGGGGGAACCGGAGAAGCGGAGGTGAGTCTAGGTTTAGGGTTTTAATTTTTCCTTCTCTTTTGATGGTGGTGGTTGTTCGGTGGTTGGCCAGGGTTTCGGCGGTGGTGGTGGTTGCAATGGTGGTGGCGGATGTTGAATTAAGAGGCGGCGGTCACGTGGTGGTATTGTTGGAGTACAGGAATGGGCGTGGTGAAGGTGATGGTGGCGGTGGAAGTCAGGTGGCGGTTGAGGCCGCTGGCCGGAACGGTGGTGGGGTTAATGATGCTAGTTTGGTTCGAAACCAGTAGGGACAGGCTGGGACAGTGCGGCAGAGCCATAGGTGACTGACTGGCTACGGCGTTGGGGTTGGTTTTGGTGGTGACGGGGCGACATGTGGTGGCGAAGGTGGTGATGATGGGTGATGGTGGTGGCTGGGTTCGGTCGGGCTTGGTCGGGTCGGTCGCGGAGGAGACGGCTCCGGCACCGGACGCGGAGGCGATGGGTTTGGGTGTAGCCAGGAAGGTTCAGAGAGGGCATTGGGGTGGTTGTGGAACACGATGGGGTGGTTGAGGTGGTAAAGCAAGGTGGGCGTTCGGGTGGTCGAGGCGGTGTGGTGCAGAAGCTCGGTTTAGGATTAGATTTAGGCGAGTCCGTGTCAGGGAGTGTCCGACACGGTAGGGATGAGTTGATGGAGAAATCATGTCCCGGTTTGTCAGACACGGGGATGATTTGTATATGTAACAATAGAATAAGATATGGACACTGACACGGTGCACGCACATTTGTGGTGGAGGAAATTATGGAGTTGCATTCTATAGATGAGTACCTCTCCTTATATAGGAGGTGGGAATTCCCAGTTGGATAATGATTAGGAATATTTAAATCCAATTTAGATAATTCAATTATTAAATTTAAATCAATACAATCAATCTAAATCCAAATTAAATTCCAATTTAAATCTAGGTAATCTAAACTTAAATTAAATATAAATTCTATCTTTAAATTTAAGCTATTTAAATCAAATCCATAAAAATCCAATCAAAGATTTAAATTGCCACAAAAATTTCAAAATATATTTTCTAAAATACGTATAATAATAATTTTAAAAATTACATTATTATTTAAAATAAACTAATAAAATATTTATGAAATATATGTATGCACGAAGAATTTTTATTTATTATTAATAACTGTTATAAACGAAAGACTTTTTATAAATAAAATAATACAATAATAACTTGGAAACTTTGGTACGATAGCTAAAATAACTATCATATTTTTTTTTGAAACTATAAAAATAGAAAAAATATTTTTCTAAAAATATGTACGCTCGCACATAATCGCACTCGTCGAGCAAATTCGAAAAATAAATTTTCGTACGCGACGTACAATACAACTACGCGACGTACAATACTAAATAAAAATCATTACCAAATTTATTTTTTAAAAAAATAGTAGAAAATTTAGGGGTTTTACAGATGGCTACTGCTGAGCTGACACGTGGCAGGTACGAAGATTCTTTCCTATCGAGATCTTTGGGGAGTTATCAACATAACTAAATAAACGATTGGCGTGTGCTTATTTATTGATCGGATGAACCTGAGCAGATTCTGCTCCTATCCTTGAAGTTGGATATTGTCTTATCTTGGAGGGCCATTGGTTTAAACAAACCAGTTGGATATGGCTCTCGTTCATAAGAACAAACTCCGTCCTTATCTGTGGTTTAAGCAAACTGATAAGATATTACTCTTATCAACAGAATCAAACTCTGTCTTATCTTAAGAGCAGCGGTTTAAATAAACCCGATGGGATGGTATCCTGAAAAGATATACACACCCATCTGGCCACATAGAACCATGTCAATTCGTAGGACTGCGCTGCTATACGAGCTGCGCTTCCGACGGATGGCACTGCGCTTCTGGGCGACGAGTAGACTATAATTTAGGTGACAGAGTCACTATGCTTTAGGGCGACGAGTAGACTGTGCTTCAGGCGACAGAGTCACTATGCTTTAGGACGACAAGTAGACTGTGCTTCAGGCGACGGAGTCACTATGCTTTCGGGCGACGAATAGACTGCGTCTTGAAGATGAAAGAGCCATTGCGCATCTAAGTTGAAGTGAGGGCACTGTGTGAGGAAGTGAGCTAGCTGTGCTTCTGAGCCGAAGCGAGGGTGCAGCGTGAGAAAATATGCTAACTGTACTTCTGAGTCGAAGTGAGGGTGCAGCAAAGAGGCTGCGCTTCTGAGTCGAAGCGAGGGGCGCAGTGGGGAGGCTGCGCTTCTAAATCGAAGCAAGAGCGCATTGGGAGGTTGTGCTTCTAAATCAAAGGAGCTGGTTTTTGTCAAAGTCTTTAAGAGCGATTAATGACCGCTCTTCTTGATGGACGAGTCGGTCGTCCTCTTCTTTGATTGTCGCCGTCTTTTGGAAAATTCAAGAAGTTTGTGGCCTAGGACTTAGTAAAATAAACCTACTAAATGAGGTTCGTTGTGCTGAGTTCTAGGTTCATCCCATTAGTTTGGGCATCTTTGACCGACGGCCACGTGGTATGTTGTTTGGGCCACACTCACCCTATATAAAGGAGAGTTTTTCTGAAGAGTCGCCTTCCTTTTTTAGCATTCCAAATACTATGCTCGATCCTGACTTAGCTTCGAACGGCCATTGGCCTTGCACAATTAGGTTGCTGGTTGTGGATCCATTCGTTCAAAGAAGCTGTGCCTTTGTAGAAGAACTGTTGCTGAGTTTCGAGATGCACTTGAGCGTTTGGCATCAGGAGTTCGCACTACTAAAATCTGCTCAATTGGTGACGTATATTTAGCGACGTTCGATTAACGTCGCTAAATTGTGTTCATTAGCGACGTTTTATTCAAACGTCGCTAATAGACGCTAGTAGCGACGAAATAAGCGACGTGACAACGACATATATTAATTACATGAGCTAGTCGTCGCGAAACGTCGTTCTGACGTCGCTAATAGCGACTAATTTAGCGACTGTAGTATTAACGTCGCTAAATTCTAATTATATTCCCCCCCAACGATTCATTTCCCCCCTTTTTACTCTCTCTCCTCCTCCCTCCGGCACTCTCACTCTCTCCGGCGCTCTTACTCTCTCCGGTGACTCTCCTCCCTCTTTGGTACGTGACTCTTCCCCTCCCTCTCTCTCTCTCCGGCTGTTTTGGTTGTTGGTGGTTGGGGGGGGGTGCGGGTGGCTCAGGGAAGGGGTAGGGGGGATGCGGGTGGTTGGAGGGCGAGTGGGGGGTAGCTGGGGAGTGGGGCAGGAGGACGAGGGCGGCTGGGGGAGGGGAGCTAGGGTTAGGGTTCGGGTTAGGGATGGGTATGTGTGGGTGGGGGGGAGGGGAGCGGGGTGGGGGCTGGAGGAGGGTAGCGTGGGGGTGGGGGCGGCTGGGGGAGGGGAGCAGTGGGGGTGGGGCCGACTGGAGGAGGGGAGCAGGGGGGTGGGGACGGCTGGGGGAGGGGAGCAGGAGGGTGGGGGCGGCTGGGGGAGACGAGCAGGGGGGTGGAGGCGGCTGGGAGAGGGGAGCAGTGGGGATGGGGGCGGCTGGGGGAGGGGAGCAAGGGGGTGGAGGCGGCTGGGGGATGGCAGCAGGGGGAAGGGGAGGGTTAGGGTTCAGGTTAGGGTTAGGGGTGGTGTAGGAGGGGAGGGGGGCTTGGTCAGGGGCACCGATAGTGCCGAAAAATTTGATAATTTAGTAATAATTATTTGTTTTTCGACACCGAAAAATGTGATACTCCGATTCGAACGAACCGATAGTGCCAATATTTGTAACAAGTAGTTTTGTTGGTTGGTTAATTGGTAACATGGTGATCGGGACATATAGTCCCTGTAGCCATTCGACTGGCGAGACAGAAACTATGGTACGACATGGTGATCAGGACATAGTCCCTGCAGCCATTCGACTGGCAAGACAAAAACTATGTAGCCGTAGATAAAGTTGACTGTCCTCCGACCCTCATCCCTCAGCAATGATGATATGACAACCTATCACTATATCTTATATAGTAGTAGATGATGTCTTAGTATTACATTATGTGAGTTCATCTTAATTCTGTTACATTCTTCAGATATTAGATACGATAAGAACAAATGCTACACCATATGTACAGAACATAGATGATTCACACTATTGTATGCTTGAATGAATTTTGGATTGTGTTCTGAGCCATCCGTTCTCACACTTGGCAAAAAATTAATTTTTTTGTATTTTATCTGCTTTCGAAAATGTACTCAAACGAGATGATGGTTCCTTTAGTTAGCTTGCTTATGTTACAATTATATTATTTTTGAATATCGATCTTACCAGATGGCACTCGTTACCCGAGGAGCGGCACGTCGTTTGAGAGAAATAGTGAATGCTGAGGTGGCTTCTCCTACTGTTAAGGAGGAAGTGGCACCGGTAGCTAGTGAGACTGGGAGTTCTATTCATCCAGCACCTGTAGCTAGTGAGACCGGGAGTTCTATTCATCCAGCACTTGCAATAGACTATATCTCTCCTGCCGCCGTCGATCCCACTTATTTGAGGTGGTTGCATGATCGTATCATTGAGCGTTTGCGTGAGCTGCGTGGTTCTCATTAGCTATTAGTACTTATTTGTATTGGACTATTTGTATTAGATTATTTTTGTATTAGACTATTTGTATTGGACTACATATATGAATTAGTACTGTGTCAATCTCTGGATTGTATTGGACTACGACATGGTGATCAGGACATAGTCCCTGCAGCCATTCGACTGGCGAGACAGAAACTATGTAGCCGTAGATAAAGTTGATTGTCCTTCGACCCTCATCCCTCGGCAATGATGATATGACAACCTATCACTATAACTTATATAGTAGTAGACGATGTCTTAGTATTACATTATGTGAGTTCATCTTGATTCTGTTACATTCTTCAGATACTAGATACGATAAGAACATATACTACACCATATGTACAGAATATAGATGATTCACACTAATGTATGCTAGAATGAATTTTGGGTTGTGTTCTGAGCCATCCGTTCTCACACTTGGCAAAAAATTGAATTTTTTGTATTTTATCTGCTTTCAAAAATGTACTCAAACGAGATGGCACCTGTTCTCACAGATGACACCTAAGATCCGAGGATCTCGCTTGAGGGAGGCACAGATGGCTGTGAAAGAGGAGGTGGCTCCAGCTCCAGAGGGCAGTTCCACCGAGAGAGCTGCTCCAGAAGTAATTCCTAAAGCCGAAGGAGCTGTGAAGGAGGAGGTGGCACCACAGGACAGTTCCACCGGGAGTTCCAGTCATCCATCTCCTCTAGATATTG
This sequence comes from Iris pallida, assembly GCA_029216955.1. Classification (NCBI taxonomy): domain Eukaryota; kingdom Viridiplantae; phylum Streptophyta; class Magnoliopsida; order Asparagales; family Iridaceae; genus Iris; species Iris pallida. The sequence continues at coordinate 18,063,254 of JANAVB010023999.1, read as the reverse complement.
ATCTGGCTGCCATGGATCCTACTTATGCGTGCTGGCTGAGGGAGTTCTATCTGCCCCAGCATAGACGACAGCAGATACATATATTGACTGGATTTGTTTTGATGGATATATCTCATCTGGATATTGTGATGGATATTTGTTTTGATGGATATATCTCCTTTTGGATATTGTGATGGATATTTATTTTCTTGTGTGTGAAGTATATTGGTATAGCTTGCTGTGTGATGCATATTGTGATGTATATTTGTTTGTGTGATGTGTGATGCATATTGTGATGTTCCAAGAGGCTTGAGGAGACGACCAATTATTTTTGGTCTATTCTGGATTATATTGTGCGGGCCGGTATTGAGTGTTCCACCGAAGGGGTCGGCGAACCCAGGGATTAGATTCTGTATTTTGGATTGGATTGGATTCTGTATTTTGGATTGTACATTTGCATTCTGGATTCTTTTTAGCGACGAATATAAACGTTGCTAAAAACGTCGTTAAATTGTTGACGTGGCAAACAATCTGATGCCACCACATCGTCGCAAGAACGTCGCTAATGTGTCGCTAATCGGCGACCACTTGAAAACGTCGCAAATAATGTCGTTAATTAGCGACGTTATAAACGTCGCTAACTAACGTCGCCATAGCGACGTTTTCTCGATTAGCGACACGCTTTTTTCCGTCGTTTCTTAAACATCGCTGAAAACGTCGCTAATTTAGTTTATCGACATTTTGGCCGAGTTTAGTGACGTTTTAGAACGTCGCTAATCTGAAATTTTTTTGTAGTGTCGAACCTGAACAACGTCTTGGAGGTCTTCGAGATCCAAGCTTTCGGATTTGGATTGGTTGCCAATCCAAAGAACCACATGTTGTGCTCTGACCTGCTCAATGGTGGTGGCACGGCATGTGCTGTGGACTGAGTTCTCGCTCGGGCCAATAGCTGCTTCAGGAAGTGGCTCGCTCTGACAGCTCTGCGCATCTGGGGGGCTACACATCTGTGAAGATTAACCCCCTTGTATGGCGCCTGTGAAGATTAACCCTCTTGTAGATCTTTAGATGCCTTAGTTCTTTTCATGATGAATCTGTAATAGATTCTCGTAGGCAAAGCCCTTTTCTTGTAATCATGATGAATCTGTAATAGATATTTGTAGGCGTGACTTAATAAAGAGCTTTTTATAAACTGTGGTTTCTGATCTTCTGTCTGCATTTTCGGGTATCTGCGCTTTTATGAAGCTTTGTGTAGCGAGAACACTACCTGCGCTTTTGATATGTCTGTGCATTTTCATGCTTCTAAAGCCTTATTATTGTAACATATATTCATAGGATCAATCTTTGGTTGACACAGTTCTATGGCATATATGTAAGTAAGCATGTAGCATTTCTATAACATGTGTATATAAGTAAAGTACGCAACTGTTCTACGAAAAATAAGTCTTTGTGTCCGTGCATCTACATTTAACATTTCCTTCGTGTTAATATTATTGATTGATTGGAGACAAAAGGGTCAAGGGTCAAGGGTGGAGCCACTCACTTTGAATATTTGAGGCGAGAGGGAAAATGGATGGTTGTGTTAGATGGCGCCTACGCGATGACCTAAAATCGTATAAGCAAAGAATCAGCATTCTACCCTTCAATTCTGAGTTCGATATGAAATACGAAGTTCGAAGAACGCAAGCAATAAAATTGAAAACATTCATAAAATCAAGGACAAAGAAACAAGTGCGGCATGAAAACCTGAGCAACATAAGGTCTCTTCCGACTCAGCTCGAGGTGCAACCCACTGAATATGGGACTTGATTTCGAAGAAGCCGATACATAACGCAAAAAGAATCTTGATCTGTCCCGACCAATCTATAGCGACAATATTTCTTAACCGCGCATCCTCGTGTCACAATGCGAAACATGGCACGATTTTAGGACGGGGCACTACAAGAAAGACTTGGTGTTCATAGTAGAGGACCTTTACTTTGAAGTTTGCTATAGAGCTGTCAAGTGGGCTACACCGGATCAAGTCGACACAAAATTTGGATGACCCGAATTCGGGTTGGACCTCTCGGACCCACGCATTGTAGCAGGCCGGGCCTATGGATGGAAACCTCAGCCCATCCCGGCACGTGGCCCACAACACAGAGGTCTTCGGATTGGACTTGGACCAAATAAAATCTAAACTTTTTTATTGTAACATTCTACTGTATCTACGTGATTAATTAAGTTTATATTAAACACAAAACTTCAACTTGGAAAATAATTTTTCACTATATCTAGGTAATTAGTTGACCAAAATAAAAAAATAACTTTATTGGCGAATATAAAAACAATATTTCCTACTATATATCTATGTGATCAATTAGCCAACCTTCAATTTTGGGATGGACTGGGCCTCGGGACGGGCCAGTTCGAACATGGGCTTCGGGTCGGCTTTGGGCCTATCTTATAGGTCAGTATATAAGGAACAACACGTTCCAATATACTGGCCAAGCCATGCCGGACCCACAATTACTCGGACTGAGTCGACACATGGGCCAACTTTTTTGGGCCAGGCTCGTGTTGGACCGACCCAATTGACAGGTCTAGTTTGCAAACTACATAAGACGAAGTGATGGGAACATAAAATATTATATTCTGTCCCTTAATGTCTACCATTTTATGCTCATTTTATGACTAAAGGCACTTATTATAGGAAAACATTTACTGAGCATTATAAGATTTTATGTTATAATGAGTACTAAAGGTGCTCATTTTACTCATTTTAATGTCCCTTTAATGAGTAAAGGTTTTCTTATAATGAGTATCTTTAGTCATAAAATGAGCATAAAATGGTAGACATTAAGGGACATAATATAATATTTTATGTTCTCATCACAAAGTTGAAGGCCTTTTTCAGGCTGAGAATCCAGCTTAATCAATTAATCAGTGGACTAGCTTCAATCATAAGCTTCTTTCTACGGCTTACTCTAGTGCTCATTATATTAGTGATATGTCTTTGTAATGAGAAAGTTCACAAGAGAATTTTGTTATCGTTTTTGTTGTTAGATATAATGGCTCAACCTAAACTATTATTAGGTCCATTATGTGTATTGTTGATTGCTTATATATGTTAACCTTTATTATGGTTAAGGTTACATTCTCTTTATTTTATCTTTTATACCAAACGTAACATGGTATAAGAGCTACCAAAACCCTAAATCATTGTTCTTACATCTTCATGAAACTTTTCCATCCCTGACCAAGGAGCCTCCATACCTGACCTTCTCGTCCACCTCTATTGGTTCCCTACTTCTTTGGACCCATCGTTTACCAGTCATTGTTTTGGATTGCGAGCGATCCTAAACTGGAGCTGCCATCGAATCGACAATAACAATTAGGTGACTTCCGATAATCTTCTTCGAAGTCAATGTCTTCTGATAAAATATGACAATACCCAGAAAGATAATTAAAGAAAAGTAATCACATGGCTAGTAAATCATTGCAAATAAAATGATGAATTTGTAGGACCATTGAGCACCTCTAGGGGAGGGGGGGGGGTGAATAGAGTGTGTACGTACATCGGAATAAATATCACAATTTAATAAATATTTAATATGGGTAATCAAATACAGTTAAGAGCATATGAATATCAATTTATGAATTGTAGTAAAAGAAAATAGTTAAGAAGAATCAAACTCAGTGACACATTGATATATATTGTTATCCCTCGTGGAGGACTAGTTCAGTCTCGATGACTCCTGCTCGATTATAATCCATTATGGAACAAGCTATAACTGAGTGCTTGCAACTCTTACAACACCGTGTTTGGGGACAAGTGCATGACCTACTTCAACAACACCGTATTTGGCGACGAGTGCACGACCGACTCCAGAAGGTGTTTGAAAGTTAGAACGTTTTCTGAGATAGTCTCCGATACAACTCTTTAAACCAAACTCTAGATTGAAGTGAACTAATACTGGCTTGGCAAAGAGTAGTATAGGCTAAATATGAAAGCGTATAGCTTGTAGAAAACACTTAAGAAAAAGAGAGAAGAGAAAGCGAATGAGATGGAAAATTGGAAAATGTGTAAGTTCTTCTCTATTTATAGTGTTATGAACCGAATTCGGACAGAGTTCGGGCAGAGTTCAGATGCAAATATCTCGCATTCGAATGTTGGATACATATATTTAGTGTAACTACCACTTTTTCCGGATAGGGGTATTTTTGTCTTTTCTAGATCTTGTACCAACTTAAAATTTTATTCTATATTAATTGTAATGCTAGTAATAATTTTATTTTTCATGATAGGTATTGTTTCATATAATACAAGTTGTAGTTGTAGTTGTTAGTTGTTAGCCACTAGTTAGACTTGTTGTTAGTGGACCTAAATGGATCCAACTAGACTTGTCATGACACAATTAGTAAGCCCATTAGTTAGTCATATTATACCTATTTAATTAGAGAGCAATGAGCAGGAAAAACCATCCTTTAATTAATAAAACCTATCCAAATAAAGCCCCTTCCTAAAAACAAACCTTCATGACTAATTAAGAGGGCTTTTTAGACATTTTGTGAGGCATTTAGGGTTAGAAAACTTGGCTGGTTATAACACTATAAAGATCCCTCTTGAGTTCATTTATTAGTCTCAAGAAACCCTAACTTGCCTCCATTTTATTTCCTCTTCATTTGAGAAGACGAGCCAACCTCCACCATTTCTAAATTGTTCCCAAACCCTCTCAAATTGTCATCTCAAGGAGGCAAGAGCTTGGACTAGCTAGGAGGAGAGCTTAGGAAGGAGAGAAGCTTGAAGGAGGTGTCCATTCTTGGAGATTGTGTCCACTTGTGTCCATTGGTGACATTTTATTGGAAATCTATCTCCCAATAGGTAAATTATGAATTTAACCCGTCTAATTGTTCTAATTAGTGTCATTTGTCACTAGGAACTCACTTATGTATAAGGACAACCCTTAGGAAGATTTTGAGGCCTTAGTGAGTCCTCATTTGAAAGTTAGAATAGGTTTTGTGCCACTTTTGAAAAAAAATCGAGGGTGGCACACCAAGTGTTTATTGAAATGTCCCATAGGCTAAAATTTATATGTATGTAGTGTGTGAGGCTAGAATAGTGTCCACAAATGGATACTATAGGACGTGTCTTGATGTATTAGGACACGGGCCAATTTGGATTTTTTTTTGACTCTACTCACATTTGTGCACACACACTATCATGACATATGACACTAGCCCAATGGCTCATTAAATTGTGTATCCACATTGCGCTTGTGCATTAAAGTTATAAATACATTGCATATATTTTATATATATATATATATATATATATATATATTTTTTTTTTTTTTTGTGCATTAAAGTTATAAATACATTGCATATATATATATATATATATATATATATATATATATATATATATATATATATATATATATATATTTTATTTTATTATATATATATATATATATATATATATACATATAAAAATATATATATATATATATATATATATATATATATATTTTTTATTTATATATATATATATATATATATATATATATATATATATATATATATATATATATATATATATATATATATATAATATATATATATATAAAATATATATATATTTTATTTATATATTATATATATATATATATTTTATTTATATATTATATATATATATATATATATATATATATATATATATATATATATATATATATATATATATATATATATATATATATATAAATATATATATATATATATATATATATATATATATATATATATATATATATATATGTATATATATATATATATAATATATATATATAAAAAATATATATATATATATTTTATTTATATATTATATATATATATTTTATTTATATATTATATAATATATATATATAATATATAAATTATATATATATATATATATATATATATATATATATATATATATATATATATATATATATATATATATATATATATATATATATATATATATGTAACTAAAAATTTCTTTTATTGAAACAGAAACGGGAAAGCATGCTGTTACAAAATGAGCATCCGCCCAAAACTCAAAAGCAAGCCCAAGTGGCTGCCAAAACAAAATGAGTATACCCACCCAAAAGACACCCCCAACAGCAAAAAAGAGCAAAAGACCAAAAAAGACAACAGGTGAACTAAGCAGAACTAGTCTCCATCCTCCAAACTTTCTCCTTCTGCCAACTGACTTCGAAACTCAATTGATCCTTCGAAAAAGAAAAATCCTCATACCTATGTTTATTTCTATTCTTCCAAAGGACCCATAGTATTGCTGTCGCCTCCACTCTAGCCTCCTCTCTCCTATTCGAAAGCCACCAGAAATCGATACGAGCTTTGATATCCTTTCCTCCGTTCTCCGCCTTCCATTTCTTGTCTAGGTCGTTCCAGAGTTTCGTGGCGTCCTCCCCCTCAGCCAGGATGTGGCTCAAAGTCTCCTCTGCCCCATTCACACAACAATGACAGCGTGACGCAATGCAAAAACCCATGCTTTTGAGAATGTCGTCCGTAGGAAGCTTACCATGTAAAATACGCCACATTAAAATACTTCACTTAATTGGAAAATGTTTACCCCAAATGTTCTCGAACACAGGTACGGGAACGTACCTCTCGCGAGTCACCTCCCAAGTCGACCGGAGAGAGAACAGACCACTAGACGACGCCGACCAGAAAAGCTTATCTTCATTAGTATTTATCGAACAGCCCCTACTTCTGACTGCAGCCACTGCATCTTCTCCGAAAAGCCCTTCCAAGCAGTCGAAGTCCCATCCCCTGTCATCGGACCAGAGCTCAGAAACCGAGGAAGGGGCCGGCCCCTCGGCCAGCAGTCTAAGCCGCCCTATCCCAGCCCAGTTCTCCTAGAGCGGGTCACAATCCCCCTACCGATCTGTATCTGAATGTAGCTCTCCCCCAACTCCCTCCCCGCCAAGAGACGCTTCCAAATGTGCGACGCCTTGCAGTTGGCAATGGCCGATGTTGGGTACCTTTTCTTGTAGTACCTTTCCCTCATGAACTTCGACCGTAGCGAGTTTTGACTTTGCACTTTCCACCATAGCTTAACTGACAGCGCATCGATGAATTCTTTGATTCCACGAATCCCAAGGCCCCCATCCGCGTACGACCTGGCCATGCTCCGCCATCCGGCCCACACCCTCTTCACCCGGCCCTCTGTCTTCTCCCAAAGAAATCGACGAGCATACGCTCGATACCTTTAACAACCACTCCCGTCGGGTTGCACGCGGCTAACGTATACATCGCCATGGAGCACAATACGTTCTTAATCAATACCAACTTACCTCCAAAAGAAAGGATCGAGTTATGCCAACCCTCAATCCTAGCTTTGATCTTCGAGATGAGCGACTCAAATAGTTCAGCCCGTCTTTGGCCATAGGCCAAAGGACAACCCATATACAAGAATGGAAGGGAGTCCGACGGAAAACCAGTGATCGCCTCCAAATCTCTGCACCTCACTGCCGAAAAATCATGGTGGAGGAGAATCTTGCTCTTTCCTTCATTAACCCGCTGTCCGGAAGCCCTTTCATACTTCTTGATCACGTCCATCACCATCGACTCTGATACTTTGTCGCCAGCAGAAAAAATCAGCACGTCGTCTGTATATACGAGGTGCGTCACGATTGGCCAGCCCTTAGAAGAAAAATACCTCCCGAAACTCTTCCTATCCGCCAGGCAGTTTAGACTCCTACTGAAAGCTTCCGCTGCCAAGATGAAGAGCATAGGGGATAGGGTTCCCCCTGACGCACCCCCTTCTGAGATTTGAAAAACTCTGCCGCTTCACCGTTCACGAGAGGCGTGAACCAACAATCAGACACAACTCTGAATATGATGTCCGTCCATGTCTCCGAAAAGCCAAACGCCCTGAACATCCAAATGATGAAGTTCCAATCCAATCGATCGTATGCTTTCTTCATGTACAGCTTAATAGCCACTCTCCCTTCCCGCTTTTTAGTCCCCATGTAGCTGACCAGCTCTTGAGCCATCATGATATTGTCGACGATTTCTCTTCCCCGCACAAACGCACTTTGCTCTACTAAAATGATCTTCTGAAGGATGGTCTCCATCCTGTTGGAGATAAGTTTAGAAATGATCTTATTAAAAAAATTACATAAACTTATCGGCCGAAAATCTTTGAAAGACAAGGGGTTGCTAGTCTTAGGGAGCAGGACAAGCAACGTGCTCCCCACAGCCTTGGGAAGGTGAAGGCCCTCGAAGAAAGCCACCACCGCCTCCACGACGTCCGCTCCCACGATCTCCCAACACGACTGGAAGAATGATTCCGAGAAACCATCAGGGCCGGAAGCGCTGTCCGCCTTCAAAGAGAATACTGTGTTCCTGACCTCCTCGGCAGTAGGAGGCTTCTCGAGTGCTGAGTTGTTCTCCTCCGATATGAGCTTCGGGATGGCTTTTAGCAGGTCAGCTTCTTTTTAGATCACCTCCTTCGACAACAAATTAGAATAGAAATCCGTAGCTTCATCAAGAATTTCCTTCTGATCCTGAAGAATTTTGCCATCCTTTCCCTCAATTTGATGGATGTGCAACTGATGCCTCCTGCTTCTAACGTACCCATGGAAATACTTAGTATTCTTATCACCTTCCATGTTCCATCTCATCCTTGCCTTTTGTCTCCAATATTCTTCTTCCGTAGCGATACGACGCTTGAGCAAAGCTTGCGCCCGATGAAGATCTGACCTGTTACCTTCACTCATGTTTTCCACAAACTCCAGCTCTGCCCACAAAGCAGCGTCCTCGACCTTCTTCACCTCCTGAAATATGTCTCCATATTCCTCTCTACTCCATCTTCCCAGTTCACGCTTAACAGCCTTAAGACGGTTAGCTACCCTCATGAGCGAGTTGGGGTGCTGCTGTGTCTCCTAACACTCTGCTCACAGTAGGTAGAAAACCCTGGTTTTTGATCCAAAGATCTAGAAATCTGAATGGCTTCTTAGCACTAGACTTGTGATGCCTGACCTCCACCAAGAGAGGACTATGATCCGACTCCAAATGATTCAGATGCTTAACCGGCGTGCTATACACCGCTTCATTCCAAAACGAGTCAACAAGAACTTTATCCAGGCGTGATCTCTGCCTTTTCTACCCTCTTGATTGTTAGTCCAAGTGAAACATGTGCCCGAGAAAGAAACCTGAATCAGATTAGCTCTGAACAAAAAATTAGAGAACGCCGCAATCAGAGGTAAACCTCTAGCTTTCTCCTCTGAGCACAAGACCGTGTTGAAATCCCCTCCACAGATCCATGGGACCCCCAGATTGGACCCCTGCACCTGTAGCAAATTCTTCCACATATTGCGCCTATCTTTTACTGTCTTGCCACCATGGGTAACGGTAAGTCTGAATCTACTAACCGAACTGCTATCCTCCACCAAAACCGTAAGCGACTGCTTGTTGTCATCTTCAATCTGTAACTTATACCCTTTCCTCGCCAGTATCCAAATATCCTTGCAGCCTGTCACACCATCCTGGAAACCTATTTTAAGCCGAAGAGACAGCATCTTCTTCACCTTGATCTTAGGCTCAATGATAGCCGAAATTGCCACTTGATAAATCCTACATAACATCTTCACTCGGTTGAATGTTTGTTTGTTGCCGATCCCCCTCACATTCCATATGGGGATTTTAGACATTAATAGGAGATGAGGGAGAATCACTAACATCCATGACCCCTGCCCTCTGTTTTGAATCTTCATTATTTATCTTACTGCTCTTTTTCTTCTTATTCCTCTTCTTACCAGCTCCTACTGGGACAATCGGCACTGATTCCCTTTCCCTCCCCTGGCCTTTCTCCTCCGACGTGGTGTCCGTCCCTCCCCCTGCGTTGTCGAGGATAATCTTTATGCTCCCTTCCTGTAGGCTCCGAGACTCCGGTTTGCCACCCTTGTCAGTTTCCCTCATGTTGTCCTCTTCTTCTTTCTCCCCTGCGATATGCGATGTCGAGGTATCTTCGTGCCCGACCCTGCCTTTAGACGTCTGTAAAACTCCTTCAATCCTAGTGCTGGTTCCCGCCGTGTTTGTTGTGTGACTCATCTCCTTCGTCTTCTTACCTACGTTGTCTTGATTGCTAAACTCCCTTTCTTCTAATTCGACAGTGATGATTCTCTCCGGATGCCCAACCACATCAGCTTCTGCGATGGTCTGCATAACCTGCACTTCTCCTAAGCCCTCCTAACTCTGTTCTTCAATCAACAGACCTTTGCCCTTTCTCCTCCTTTCTTCTCCCACCTTAGCCATTGTTGTAAGAAGAATGGTACTCTGTTTGTTACTATCTCCTTCCTTTCGAGATATTTTACAAGCAGCTTCCGTGTGTCCCCGATGCCGATACGCCGAACAGTACAGAGGTATCCTTTCGTACACGATCGCTTGCCAGTAACTTCTGCCTTTGGGAAGAACAATCCTAATTTTTGCGTGTAACAGCTTGCTGATGTCTACTTCTACGAGAACTCTCGCTCTGTTCGGTCTTAGCCCTAGCGAAGACGCTCTGTCAATGGCTAACGGCATGCCGAAACATTTCGCTATGTTGAAGAGAGAACCTTTTGAAATTAGATACGGCGGTAGGTTCGGCAACGAGACCCACACCGGCACGAGCGGAGACTCCACGAAGGGAGAAAATTCCGGAGACCATCTAAAAATCTGCATCGGACATTTGGCGATGCTCCAGAGATCCTTCTCCCTCAACCTTAGGAAGTCCGCTTCCACCGTTGGCCTAATAAGGACGTGTTTGTAGTCGATGTGTCCTATCAAGACATCACCATGAAGGCCGAGACCAGAGAAAGCCATTCGAATAGCCGCGAGAGGGGCTTTCCCATGCAAGAACTTCCCTACGAGTGCCCACTTGAACGGTGCGACCAGTAGGGCTTTGTCCGCCTCGTCGAACGCAATAGCCGGGAGACCCTGAAAAAGATGAGGTTTACGGTGGTGGATCTGTGGCGCCCGGTGGATTTGATGTGGCTCGGTGATCTTGCGATCAGCAGCCACGGAAGCATACGATTTCTTCGAGATATCGGCTGGAGGAGGTGGCAAGGCGCGCTGCTCCCCGGTCGGGGTGGCTAGGTGGGGGGAAAGGGGGAAAGGGATAGGGCACACACACACACACACACACACACACACACACACACACACACACACACACACACACACACATATATATATATATATATATATATATATATATATAGAATAAGGGAAATGTGGTTTACTGATACATGAAGAGGGCTTATTAGTGTGGCTTTGTGTGTGTGTGTGTGTGTGTGTGTGTGTGTGTGTGTGTGTGTGTGTGTGTGTGTGTGTGTGTGTGTGTGTGTGTGTGTGTGTTTGTGGTAATAGAGGATAGGAAGGAGAAGAAGAGCTCGGATAATGAAGGGGGATACACATCAGTTAACAAGACTGTATGTGTGTGTTTTCAAATTATATATGTATGCAAGTGAGTGTGATAGGTAGAGAGAGTGAGTGCTGGGGACTGAAATGGTAGGGGCATTGAGTATCAATCATTAGACTGATTTTAGTACCTGTTATTGGTTAAGGACAGTAGGAAAGGTTTAGTTTATCAGTATAGGACTAATATAGAGTCCAAGGGATTAATTTGTATCAGTCCATAAGGACTGATACATAGGGGGTTTGGAGAGGGTATCGAGTATGTGAAGGGAGGATATATATGTATATGCTCTGATACATACTTATATGTAAATATGTGGAGTGTCTATATATGTATGTGTTTACCTGTGTGTGAGTGTTTTGCTCTATAGGTAATGCATATAGAGCCGTGGGTATCATGTGTGGTAGGGTGGTTAGGCATATGAGAGGAACTTGATGTATCAGTCGTGTAGGACTGATATAGAGAGCTCGAGACAGTTAGAAAGGGAGGATTAGATGTATCACTGAAGAGGAGTGTTTAGTGTACTAGGTAGTGAAGGCGGTAAGGGGAGGGCAAGATAATAGCAGCCTTGCTTCTTAGGGAAACCAGGCTTAGTAGTCTAGGGTAGTTGGCCCTCAAGGCCTCAAGCAGCATGGAGAAATAGGGGTTAAGGTAGATGGCACCTGTGCATTAGAGGCACAAGGGATAGGCTACAACAGTTATAAAGAATCACTATAATAGTACTATGCTATAAGTATGCCCAAGCTTTCAGAAACACATGGACTTGATTTTATGTAAATATGTTCATGATGTCAGGAGGGCCTCCTTTCTTGTCATCACCATATATGGGTTGAGGTCCATGTGGTACACTAGCACATATGAGTGTACCTATTAACTAAGAGAGAGTGAAGAGTGACTGAGTTTGGTGTATGCACAAGTGTGCACAACATAAAGGGGTCGGGTTCCTGCTGTTAACAACAGGTAGGACAACAGGAGATGCTGCCTATATGGGAGCTGCAACCCAAATATGTAAGGGAGATTTTGTTCAATGGGTAGTATGTTAGGGGTGTATCATGAGTTTAGGAAATCATTAGGAATAGAGATGTGTGTGTACTATCATATGGTATGAGTACCCTGTGCTACACATAAATAAGATATTTGTTGATAGTTATATTGGTGGATAGTTGAGGAGATGAGTAGATTAGATAGTTTGATAAATAGATGAATAGCTAGTTAGATAAATAGTTAGATAGATGGATAAAAGAATGAGAATGGGAATAAGAGTTAGGAATTTGAATGAAGTAGGATAGTATGGAATGAGTAGGAGGAGTAGCAATTTCAGCCAATGGACTGAGCCTGAGAGGGGCAGGGTTTGAGTTCAGTCTTTGACTGAACATGGGGAAACTTTGATGAATCAGTCTTTTGACTGATATGGGTTTGCAAGGTAGGCCATATCTTGAACCTGGGCAGGAAATTGAAGTGCCTTGCTCACAGCAACAACAACAAGGGTTAGGGAATCAATATGAAGGAATGCTTGGGGGTTTGGCTTTTGAACTGGGAATTTGAGAGGAGAAGTTTGATATGTATCAATCCTTAAGTTGATATGGGGGGTTTGGTTCAGTTTAGACTGGAAGTCTATGAGAGGGAAGGGTGTATCAGTGATGGAGAAAAATAGATGAAGTAGAGGGAATATGAATTACAAATGGGGTTTTAGGTTGGGGGATTAGTTGATCAGTCCATATGGACTGATTAAAGGATATCATTTTAACTAATTTGAATGTTTGCTATTCAGTCATTGGACTGTGGTATTTCAGTCCACAAAACTGAAGTGGAGATATCAGTTTCAAACTGATATTTATATCAGTTTTCTCAACTAATTGATGTATCATTTTGGACTGAACTAGAAGGACCAAATGTATACAGTATAGGTGTTGTATAGGTATAGCTATAGGTAGGATGTGTGGCATAGGTAAGGCAATGTGCCTTGTGCCTTGGTAGAGCGAAATTGGTGTGGTATAGGGTAGGTACCCATATGGATATCCTAGATATCTTGGGTATGAGGTAATAGGAAGTTTTGGGTGTTACCAATTGATAGAGTTTTGAGATAACAAATTAAAGTGTATCTTGTATGAGTACACTAGGCTACTAAATACCTCTGTATATTGTATATATAGATAGTGTATATGGATACCAATGGCATCCTAGTATCCTATATTGTAGATATTGGTGTTAGATAGCTAGGTTAGTTAGAGGTGACTAGTATTGACTAGTTGATAGCCAAGGTTGATCAAGTTTGACTAGTTAGACTTAGTGTTGACTTGGTTTGACCAATTGACCTAGAATTGACCATTGGACCTAGAATTGGACTAGTGTGACTTGTTTTCAATTTTAAACATGATATTGATACAAAATTCTTTATTTAGGTCTTCGAGGCGTCGTATCGGACGTCGCTGATATTTCATACTTGATCTCAGGCGAGTACATTCTCTAATAATTTCTTGTTTTATGATATCTTCTATGTTTCTTGTATTTAGTGTAGATATCCGTGATTTCTTGACACATTGGTCACGCATATTGGTATTGTTTGGATTCCGTCAAGAGATGTTATTCCTAGTATGTCTTAGTTTATTTTGTGCAATCCTCCTTGTTGTTCTTGTACATTGTATGGACACCAATTCCTGCGAAGGCTAGCTACCTTATCAGAGAATTTCGTATCGTAACGTGTCATGGTTGGATCCACTATACTAGTCGGGGACGGGGAGTATTAGCATAGATATGTGATCAATACCCTCCTTGCATCAAGTCATGAATCTTGAATAGTGTTAATCATACACTGAACATATGATTAACCAGGCCATAAACTCTTGAATCAAGTTCCTAAGCCGATCACATGTCGAAACTAGTGCTAACTCACATAGATAGTATTTTCTTGATTTTTGTACCTGATATACTCTGTTCTCTTGCTCTTACACACATTTACAGTCTTGTTATGCCTTACCATGTTCATATACATATCACTTTACCTTATATATTCTCTCTATTTACTACTACATAGTCTTTATCATCTAACTAGAACTGTTATTAGAAATGTATCTCGTTCCAATCCTGACTGGATATATTTTTCAGACGACGAGGACGAGTGTACTACCTACTATGGTCCACATGACGTAGTGGGTATAGACCAGGAGACCCTAGTCCAGCACAGGTTAGTTCCTGCCGAGGAGGCTCTAGTAGTGACTCAGTTAGATTAGATTTGTATTGGACTTTTTCTCCAGATGACAACTCTTGGCATGTTATTATTTAGAGATTGTATTTGAGATTGTTGACTCTGAGACTCTGGACTTGTATTAATTCTATGTTAGTTTTTGGATATTTTTCATATCTTGTTGTCTTTATCTTTTCGTATATTTTATCTTTCTTAGAATATTGTGATTGAGTATGTTATATTGTCATTACTTGTCCTCCGTCCGGAGTTGACTATCTCGACAGGTTTTGATATTATAATTGTTAGTCAGATAGTTAGATCTAGACAACATTCTACCACGAATGCTGTGGCGTAGGCTGGGCGCTGTCACGCACTCGTGCCCCTACTCCGGGTGCGGGTCGTGACCTTTAGGAAGTTCAAAAATAGTTTGAACATTCTTGACCGAACTTCGGCCGAACTCGTGGCGAGTTCTGGCCTAGTTCTGTCAGGGTTCTAACAAAACTAATTTGGGCCATTTTGATAGGTTTTGGCTATTTTGTTTGTGGACTTTGAATGCGAATTTTGTGGATAGGAAGGCTATATTTTGTGGACTGAAAATAGCTAAGCCATTACCGATCCAATCAATCTTACATATTTTTAGACTCAAATAAAGATAAAAATACAGAAGAAATATGTAAAAGTTTTGATCTTGATTCCATCATTTTTTGTTCTTGATGACGATGAGACATTTTGTAGCAATAGGTGCAGACATTCTGACTTTATACCTGTAGCTGTGTGTATTTTACATATCGATCAAAGCTGATGTTGACTATCAAAATCAGGTATGATCATGACCAGTGGGTCAAAATCTCTCACATTTTGGTAATTGACAAACTTTGAGTCTATACCAAAATATAATTTTATAACTTAAAAAATATACCTGACTTGTCTGAAAGCTTGAAACTTTTGATTTTGGTATACTTATCTCCCCCTTTGTCATGTAATCAAAAGATGGCTCCCACGTAATTAATGAGCAAGCAACAACAAAGAAATGACAGAGTAATACCAAATAATATATAGAATAACAAGTCTCATCACAACTCAAGTAATATGGAAACTAGAACATCAGCAGTACAATGGAAAATAAAAGTTTGCATAATAAAAGAAAACTTTTATGATAGTCTAGCACTTGTCATAAAGTATCACTACAACAGAAGAAAAAGTCCAAAATGCAACAAAAAATAAATGTGCTACTAAATATCATCATCATAAGAGACATCCACATAACACTAAGTCCAAAAGATATCAAATCAACTATCCGCATCACCAGCAACATTAGCAGACGGCTGGGTCGGATCAAAATATATAGTCATCGGGTCCAAGTAGACAAAAGTCGGATCCTCATCAATTTTTGGTCCGTCAAAGGTAGGATGACTGATGATAGGCGTCGATGAAGTAGGATGATGAGTCATCATCCACTTAATGTCTATCCTGGCATTTCTCAAGATCTGAACCTGAGAAATATGGAAAAACTTAGTATCACTATAAAGAGTCAGGTCGACTTAACGCCGCTGTCCCTTAATAGTGACAAAAGTATCAAATCGTTGATACAGCTCGTCGATAGTGTGACCTGGGGTTGGATCTGCTGGGGCTGGAGCTAGAGCTGGAGCTGGAGGAGGTGGAGGTGAAGCATCACCAGAAGGATGTGGGAATCTCTTGGACCTAAGAAGCTCTGAAGACGTTCCAGAATTAGGACAAGATCCCAAAGGAATAGCAAATTTCTGAAGGATTGTCGTCAGATGCATAAGGTGAAGGAGGTTATGGCCTGCCCTTTGACAATTGATCATGAGGGCCAACATTATTTTGGGAAAGGAAAAGGAAATCCCAAAATGAATATGGTACATCGCAGATAATTCCAAATACGTGATCTCGTCAGTAGATCCCGTCTTTGGTAAGAGATATGAAATAATAATACGTAACTCATAAAAGTACTGGTTCAAGTTGTGTACGTATAGCCATCTCCGAGGAACATGATCTGGATGACACAATGCGACTTTGAAAGATTCAAGGGTCATACCGTCAGGAAATTGAACTTTAGTTATGTCGACAAGAGCGTCACCGTTGTTAGGCATTTGAAAATACTCGCTCAAGTCGGCAAAATTAAATTCAAGTTCCATTCCGCTAACCGATGAATGAATGCAATCATCTGATTCTTGCAAGTTACAATAAAACATGCGAACCACATTTTTATAAATCCAATTTGAAACTTCCAAGAATTCTCGAAGACCAAGATTTTTAAAAGTGTTGAAATATTCCGATAAAACAAAAAAATTAATTGTTTTACCAGACATATTTTACGATAACGAAAATGATCAAACCAAGTTATAGATCTCTCTAGGGAAAAAATAGAGTCGTATCATATTCCTCATCGTCATCAGGACGAGAGGGACTAAAGAGATTGGCGGGTTCGTACTCGGAAGTAGATGATGAAGCAGCAACTATACTTTTTCTTTCTCTTAAACACTCTAGGTGCCGTAACGAAATTGAGAGAGAAATAGATAGAATTATACCTTAAAACGAACAAAAACGGAAGAGGAAGCCTTTAGAACACCTTAGATCCAAAATTTTTGGGTTGGGAAGCCGAAGCAAGAAGATTTCTAGGACTAGGGTTTTGAAGTTTATGGTTTTTGGGGGTTGTTTTTGGTTATTTTGGGGAAGAAGATGAAGGAGAAGGCTGCTGTTTCGGTTTGCAGATTATATAAAAATGTTCCTACAGAGTTTGGTCCGAACTCGGTTTCGAGTTCGGCCGCTTGAATATTGGTTCATCTATGAGTAATGAGTGATAAAAATTACCTAAAAACTTGGAATTCATTGATTAATTAATATCCATTACCTTGGGTTAGATGTAGGGGTCGGATTCCAGCTAGCGGTAGTCCAAAGACACTTGATACCGTTTGTTTAGATTTTTATGCCTTGTTGACAGAAGGATCCTTTCGACTTGTACCCAAAATATTGATAAATCGTTGAATTTTAAGTTTTAAGTATTTTTATTAATCATAAGACATTATGACTCCAAAAATTCAAGAGTGCCTAGCTCGCAACGCAAATAGTTAAAATGATCTCCGGCTAGTGGTTTTGTGAATATATCTGCCAGTTGATGATCTGTGTCTATAAATTCTAGACAAATATCCCTGTATTATTGGTGATCACGTAATAAATGGTGACATATTTCTAGGTGCTTAGTGCGTGAGTGACATACAGGATTCTTAGTCAGATTAATAGTGCTAGTGTTATCACAGAATATGAGAATCTTAGTGTAGTGTAGATTATAGTCTTCTAAAGTTTGCTTCATCTATAAAATATGAGCATAACAACATCCTACGGCAAGATACTCAGCCTCAGTTGTGTCAATACTACAAAATATTTTTTCTTGCTAAACCAAGAGACTAAAGCCTTACCCTAGGAGATGACACGTACCGCTAGTACTTTTATGATCTACTTTACATCCAGCAAAATCAGCATCCGAGTAACCGATTAGGTCAAATGATGTAGTTTTGGGATACCATAAGCCGACAATAGAAGTTCCTTTAAGGTATCGATAGATATACTTAACGGTGCATATGTGTGATTCCTTAGGGTTAGCTTGATACCATGCACAGATGCAAATACTAAACATAATATTCGGGCGACCAGTAGTTAAATACAGTAAACTACCGATCATACCTCGATACTTAGGCTGATCGACTGGTTTGCCATTTTTATCAAGGTCAAGTCGAGTTGATGTAGCCATTGGCGTGCCGATAGGCTTTACATTGTCGAAGTCAAATTCTTTAGTAAGTCCTTCGTGTACTTGGCTTGACTGATGAAGGTTCCCTGCGAGTGTTGTTTGATCTGAAGTCCTAGGAAGTAGTTGAGCTATCCCATCATACTCATCTCAAACTCACTCTATATATACTTAGCAAAATCTAGACATAGTTTTTCATTAGTAGAACCAAATATTATGTCATCAATATATATTTGCACAAGTAAAATATTATCATCTGAATCAAAGTTTTGATAAACAAAGTTGTATCAATCCTTCCTTTTGAAAAACTATTTTCAAGTAGAAAAGTACTTAGGCGTTCATACCAAGCACGAGGTGCTTATTTGAGTCCATAAAGTGCCTTTCTTAACTTAAAAACGTGATCAAGTTTTTGAAAATCCGAAAAAACCAGGGGGTTGCTTCACAAAATCTCTTCTTTGTAAACCCATTTAAAAATGCACTCTTAACATCCATTTGAAAAAGTTTAAAATTATGAAAACATGCGAATGCACAAAATATATATGCGAATAGATTCTAGTCTAGCAACAGGTGCATAAGTCTCGTCATAATCAATTTTTTCTTCTTGATTATAACCTTGTGCTACTAGACGTGCTTTGTTGGGTAGAATATGTCCATCCTCATTTAATTTATTTTGGAATATCCATTTGGTACCAATTATCAATTGACTAATAGGTTTAGGAACAAGTTCCCAAACTTGGTTTCTATCAAATTGATTAGGTTCTTCTTGCATGGCATCAATATAAAATTCATCAAGAAAAGTATCTGCTACTGATTTAGGTTCTACTTGAGAAATAAAAGCTACCTTAGCTGCTATGTCTATAGTAGAAGAATATGTACCTACTCCCTTGGATACATCACCTTTAACAAGTGTTTCTGGATGGTCTGGCATGAATTTCATCTTCTTAGACATACTCTCTAGATAGTTCTTATCGGTACCAGTATCTTCAGGTGCCTTAGATTGGTTTCGTACATCTTCGTCATCACTCTCGCTAGATTTTTGACCGTTGAGCTCATCAAAGGAAAGATTAATAGATTCTTCAACAATCATAGATCTCTTATTGAAAATCCTATATGCCTTACTCTTGGCAGCATACCCAAGGAATATCCCTTCATCTGCCTTCGAGCCAAACTTATCCAAGTTATCCTTGGTGTTCAAGGTAAAGCAACGACATTCAAAAACTTTAAAATAAGAAATATTAGGAATCTTCCAAACAAAAATTCATAAGGGGTTTTCTTCGATATTGGTCGAATTAACACCCTATTCAAAATATGACAAGCTGTACTTATAGCTTCTGCTCAAAAATATTTTGAAAGATTGTGCTGGTTAAGCATAACTCTAGCCATATCACTTAGAGTTCTTCTTCCGCTCTATAATACCATTTTGTTGAGGAGTTCTAGGACAAGAAAATTCATAGTAATATCCATTATCATCACAAAACTTTTTGAAATTAGTATTTTCGAATTCGCCGCCATGATCATTTCGGATTCAAGTAATCATGACGCCTTTTCATTTTGAACCTTTTTATAAAATACTTGAAATTCAAAAATAATATCAAATTTAGGACTAACCTTAGGCTGTGTAACAGGGTGACCTATTTACCTAATTTGATCTCCAACTTTTTAGAGATTACACGAGACTCTTCGAATTTAGCAGCATATATAGTGACCAAGTGTCTCTTCTTCTCTATGTCATACAGTTCTTGTGTTTATACTTAGTCTCTTTCTTTCTTCTCTATAGAGAGGATAGCCTTATGATAGTCTAGTCTAATCTTGAGTATCTCCTCCGTGTTACTGATAGATGTCTCTTTGATATCTTCAAGAAGATTAGACAATCTTGCTATTTCAGTTGTGTATGCCTTAATCTCCTTGTGAGACTGCTTATACTTGTCCAACACATTTTTTTTGTTCTTCAAGTAGTTCGCTGAAGGCATCTTCTAACTGGTCAAATATAAAATCATCATAAAAAGGGTTTTCTGATACCTTTTTATATGCCATCAGGTAGATATTTGCACTACTGTTGGGTCTGTCCTTATTTTCTCATTTTATGATTCACTAGCCTCACTTTTGTGCCAGATGCCGGTGATTGCGTACTTTCGACCAATTGTTGCTTTCCTGTTCAATCTTGATCGATCATATGGACTACTTTTCTTTGTTAGTGGACAATCCTTCTTCATGTGCCCTGACTACTTGTATCCAAAGTAGATAGTATGTTTTTTGTTGCTTTCATGAATATCCTTCTTCTTTCAGCTTGATCGCTCAAACTTTAAGAATTTCTTGAAGTTCTTGACCAATAGGGCCTGTTCATCACCATGAGAATCTTCATCATCAGTATCATTACATGAGACTCTTCTTGCTTGGGCTTTGAAGGCGATAGATTTTTCTTTGGGGGTTGCTTCTTCAAAGTCTTATGAATCTAGCTCATTGGCCATGAGCTTGCCCATAAGTGTCTCCAATGTCATTGTAGTGAGGTCCTTTCTTTCTATGATCGCAGTGGCCTTCGGGTTTTAGTTCTTAGTTAGAGCCCCCAGTACGTTCCTGATCTTCTTATGGTTGTTGTAATCCTTTCCAAGAGATTATAGAGAATTAGTAATATATAGGAAATGAGTGAACATCTATGTAATTGATTCACCGAATTTCATCTTGAATGCTTCGTACTCTTGTGTCAATCTACTGATCTTGGATTTTTTTTACTTGGAAAGTTCCTTCATGAGTTACCTTAAGAAGTCTCCAAATCTCATTAGATGTGGCACAAGTAGATACGAGATTGAACTCGATTTTGTCAATTGTACAGAATAGTGCATTGATGGCTCGTGCATCGAGACTAGCATGTGTCTTTTCATGCTCAGTATACTTATCATGGGGCTTGTCTACTAGAACACCATCAATCACTATTCTAGGCAGTTTTTCGTAACCGTCTATAACTATCGACCAAAGATTGAAGTCCAGTGACTTAAGAAAGCAACTCATTCATGTTTTCTAATATGTATAGTTTGTTCTATCAAATAGTGAAGGTCTATTTGTGGATTGTCCTTCACCATTGAACATAGATTTAACGGCTACCATATATACTCTCTAGGTGGTTATGTATATGTATAACCTGCTCTGATACTAATTATAGGACCATTGAGCACCTCTAGAGGGAGAGGGAGGGGTGAATAGAGTGTGTGCGTGCAGCAGAATAAATATCATAATTTAAAAACTATTTAATATGGATAATCAAATATAGGTAAGAGCATATGAATATTAGTTTATGAATTACAGTAAAAGTAAAGAGTTAAGAAGAATCAAACTCAGTGACACAACGATATATACTGGTATCCCTTGTGGAGGACTAGTCCAGTCTCGAGTACTCCTGCTCGATGTTAATCCACTAAGGCACAAGCTTTAACTGAGTGCTTTCAACTCTTACAACACCGTGCTTGAGAATAAGTGCACAACCAACGTCAACGACACCGTGCTTGGCGACTAGTGCACGACCGACTCCAGAAGACGTTTGAAAATTGGAATATTTTCTGAGATAGCCTCCAATACAACTCTTTAAACAAAACTCTAGATTGAATTGAACTAATACTGGCTTGGCTACGGGTAGTATAGGCTAAATATAAAAGTGTATAGCTTGTTGAAAACGCTTAAGGAATAGAGAGAAGAGAAAATGAATGAGATAGGATATTTAAAAATGTGAAAGTTCTTCTCTATTTATAGTGTTTTTATGAACCGAATTTGGGCTGAGTTCGGATGTAGATATCTCGTATTCGAACGTTGGATACAGATATTTAGGAAGTTCAAAAACAGTTTGATCAGTCTTGACCGAACTCAGGGCGAGTTCGGGTCGATTTCTGTCTGGGTTCTAACAGAACTAATTTGGGCCATTTTGATGGGTTTTGGGCTATTTTGTTTGTGGAATTTGAATAGAAAATTTGTAGATAGGAAGGCTGTATTTTGTGGACTGAAAATGGCTAAGCCAGTACCGATCTGATCAATCTTACATATTTTTTTAGACTCAAATAATGATAAAAATACATAACAAATATGTAAAAGTCTTGATCTTGATTCTGTCATTTTTGGTTCTTGATGACGACGAAACATTTTGCAGCAGTAGCTGCAAACATTCTGACTAATACCTGTAGCTGTGTATATTTTACGTATCAATCAAAGTTGATTATCAAAATCAGGTATGATCATGACTAGTTGGCCAACAGAATTATGTGTTGTTGTAATAATATTGGATTAGTGAAACAAAAGTTCCAGGACTTGGGCAATGAGTATATCGAGCTACGGCTCGAAGGATGTCTGGTAACACAGAGAATATATTCCTGGTACTAGATTTGGCAGTTGGTAATGTGAGTTGCGGCTCAAAGAAATGTTGCAAGACAAATAAGAACTGTAGCATATTTACTTAAGTTCATATTATCATGTGCTATATGTTTTCTTTATAGCTACGTTACATAGACATGCATAATCATAGACAACTTGTACATAAGGTTTAGTTCTTCGAATGGTACTCCGGGGCCACAGAACCGATTCAGTCTAGGAATGAACAAGGATGATGCCAAAGTACTGGCATCAAAATATGCGAGACATTCAGTGAGGCTAGCTACCTGCACTGTAAAGGGTACCAAAATTCTATTTTACATGAGACGACTCTTGGGTGGTGATCGACCTTCATATAGACAGGCTGCATGATAACGATATCTTGTGCAGGCAGAATAGGTTATTACTCGTTACAGGAAAGGAAAATTGACTGTTGGTAAGAATCATCAAAATCATGAGAATTATGTTGTTTCTAATAATGTCTTATGCATGTAGAGTAAGTATTACTCATTTATAGGGATGGCTAAACGATCGTGGGTAAGAATCACCAAAGGGTGATAACCTATGTGCTTTACTTTCTACTAATTTTGAATAACATACATGCTTTAATTCTTCTCGGATATGAATTGTAAATTGACCCTAAAGCAATAGAGAAAGACCACTTTAATAATGTTTTGTCACATGAATATTTAATATTGTCTTCTTAGGTGAGTTAAGCAAGCACCAGTCACCAGTACACGATAATGAATTGACCCATGTTTGTGGGCCTCTACAGGTGTTCATGTGTTAGGTGTAGTTTGATCAGTTCTGAGGCATCAACGAATTAGATGGGTGTGCAGAAGCTTTTCTCCTGAAGAAGATTTCTTATGCTATAAATGGTATAATGTATGACAAATTGTAATTTTTTGTACCAATGAGTTGTAAGCTAGGTCGACAGGTTTATTATAACCTAAGTTTGGCAAGTATTTTAGTTGGATATTCTGAGCGTTTGTATTCCGCTACAAGTCTTGTAC
Source organism: Iris pallida (assembly GCA_029216955.1). Taxonomy (NCBI): domain Eukaryota; kingdom Viridiplantae; phylum Streptophyta; class Magnoliopsida; order Asparagales; family Iridaceae; genus Iris; species Iris pallida. Next base: position 18,039,519 of record JANAVB010023999.1, on the reverse strand, counting down.
TTCATTACAAACATCAATAAAAAAGGTTATTCCTAAATCACATTGTGACTTCTATTTATCTTCTTAGTTTTGCTGTAATGTCATTTTTCTGAAAAAATCATTAACTGTGTTGATTTGCCTTGTACAAGTCAATCTAGACTTGTACGATATCACACCTAGTGATTACTTTCCGATTCTTCGGAATCAGGGCATGACATGAATGACAAACACATTTTTTATTACGGCTTCCATGTAAAAGCATGTATCCCCGGTGCCTTAAGAGAGATCAGGGTCGCTTGGGATTAGTCTTCTGTTGTAGTTGTCACGCCCCGATTCCGTAGAACCGATACGTCTCCATGGGTATGATGTCTTACAATTGTAAATTGTACTTTTAAAAGGTAAGAACGTGCGCAAATATATACTTTGGCATATTGAAACTCAGTAATACAATAGAAACATTGAATGTTCAGTATTGAAAATAATTTATTTTATTGAATAACTGCAGGAGAATATAACTTTTCTCCGTACCACTTTAAAATGCCATTTTGGCTTACATAACTTTGAGAAAAGATGACAACTGATAGGCTGTCATAAAATAACATTGCCTTCCATACATTATGCCCTTTTATTACAACTGAAATCTAAAAACAACAACGAAACTCTGAATACTTTGAAATGCCAGGAAGAAGCTTGAAAACTATAGAAAAAGCTTTATATCCCTCGTGTACCCGCGTCTTCTCCAGTACCTATGAAGGAGGGTTTAACACATTGGAAATGTAAAAATTGGAGGCCACCATAGTTGGACATCTCCAAATCCACCAACTACTCAAATTTAAACGGAATAGAACTCGTCCACTTTGTTGACCCAAAGGACCTAGACACGAGCCATATTGCATTGCTCAAGGTTGTGAGCTTGTTGCCGTTGGGGAGAGGTACGCTTAGTAAGCTTCTTAGTTGTATTTATTTTGGTCTCCAATACAACAATAATAGTGCTCTGTGTATTTTTGGAGTAGTCTTGAATCTCTCGTTATCTACCTAGCGAGTTAGCTCCTCTAACATTCCTTGACAATATAAAAATTAACTATTTGTTGTCTTCCCCTTAAGGTCACATAGCCTTTCCCGTAGGGGCTGGAAAAGTGCTACTGTTTTTCTTGTAGTTTAGCATCCTCTCAAAAAATAACCTGCCAATTAGGATTAGCTTTTGTAAAGGCCCCTGTCTCATTATCTTACCCCTATTGGTTGCTCCGGTCCGAGATATCTCCTAGAGGATTTGAATAACATTTATTTTGGTATTTGTTGCTATCGAGTCTCGAAGCTCCTGTTGTTAAAGTACATTTGCTACCTTAGCTTGAGTAACCTCTGGTCTACATATCTCTATTTTAATTGAAGATAACCACTTGAGATAATAATGGCCAGTTATTTATATCTCACATCTTCCTGTATATTTGTTTCCTTTGGGTTATGTCCATCATGTTCGATAGTCTCCATAGGCACGCTATCTACTGCATCTCTCACGTTATTCCCTTCTTCTGGCCCTGTCCGCTTTTCCAGTAGAGTCAGGCTTAGAATGGTGGCTTCCTCCTCCGTATCTATATGAACAACCATATTAACTCCGATCTCTTCATTGTTAGTTCCTTGTGAGCTTCTTATCGATAGGCCATCAATAGGAGGGAGCGCAGTTTTAGTTACACGAGCCCCTACACAGTTGGCCCTGGTATGGCCAAAATAAGGGCATTTATGGTAGATAGGAGGGACCCATTTGAAATCCACTTCCTTGTTAACTAGTTCCCCAGTTGGCAGTTCGAGTTCAACTGACTTCTGGAAAGGGTCAAAGATTTTGATTTCTACGAATATACGTGCATAGGATAGCCAAAGATGCTTTGCAGTTGGGGCATCCATCATGATGGGGTTCCCTATGATACTCATTATTTTCATGATAGCAGACAAGTTCCACGGTTGGGGGTATAGCCAGGGTAAACGAATCCAGATCGGGAACACGGTAAGTCTATCATAATCGAAATTAGAGATGGGATCTCATCTTCTCATCACCTCCAAGCGTCCATCGAAGGTCTAGAGACCACTCTCCAAAACTCTTTCCATGTCTTCCTTGAGCCCAAATTTGATAAAATAATATCCATTTTCTCGTGAGAAAATATCTGGACTCCCTTTGGATGCCATATCTTCATGGAAAATCCTCGGAGTTTTTCGTAGTAAGGGTGAGCTCCAAATGTATAAAATGATAGTGTTTTCTAAAACTCTTTGGTCACTACGACGTCATCGTACGTGATTTCCACCACTTTTTGCCCCCACACCAATTTTGACTTAATGTATTGTAAGTCCTGTAGTGTCCCGCTCCGGGTGGCGTACTATGTGTAGGCTTGGTAGCTAGTTTGACTCAGTCAGAACTGATTATTGGAAAAATCTTTCGGCGTCTAATCAATCTAGACAAATGTATTGAGATCCTTTCCAATTTATGTTGTAATGAGTCCAAAATGCATTGGACTGTGTCTCGGCGAATGAACTCTATATTAGAGTCCCTCAAAGATAAAATAATTTCATTCTCTCCAGACATGCCATACCAACACCGAAAATCAACCGTATCCGTTTGTACGCTCCTGCCAATTTTCCTTTTTGTGCTTTGACTTCATTCAGGCTCGACGCAAGATCCCTATTGTGCGTGATATGTAGTCCACGAGTGATACGTTGTTGACTCCATTTCCTAGACAAAGTCACAACAAAAAAAGATGTGGTCGTGGTCAGGCCTTTGCCATGACCTTTGAGGAGGAGGAGAGTGCAGGCGAGGTTATAGCAGGTACCATATTAGTAGCTTTATTGTCTGTAGTAACATTATTTGATTCAAGAGCATCGCATTCTTTCATTTTTCCTAGTTTTGTAGCCACACATAGAGTAGCGACCTCACCACTCCCTAAGATCATGTAGATTATGATAGGATGCAGAATTATTCTGATTTGTGACATTTGTAGATCTTGCTCAGTAGTTATTTATGGAAGAGAGATGCGACCACAATTTTTAATCTTTTCCATGTCGGATTATTATGTTGCACTTGGTATGGAATAGATGAGTCAGTATCATGTGACATTGAATTGCCGGCTTGGACGAGTTATATTTAAACCACCGGGGCAACTAGAGTTTGAGTTTCTTCGTAGAGGTAGAGAGCATGGTGTCCATCCTATGCTTAAAGAACATTTTACGGATGGCGAGGTTGAGTATCCGAGGATCATATCAGATTTTGTGGATGTATTTTCTGATGACTTACCAGGCTTGCCACCTGATCAGGAAATATAATTCACCATCGACTTGATTCCCGGGGCGGAGCCTGTCACATCATCCGTGTACTGGTTGGTGCCGAAGGAGCTAGAAGAGTTAAAGAAGCAAGTTGGTGATCTTCTAGACAAGGGATTTATTAGAGACCGTGTATCACCTTGGGGAGCACCTATCTTGTTTGTGGCGAATAAGGATGGGTCGGTTCGCTTGTGTATTGATTACAGGGCCCTTAGGCGTTGTTTGGTTCGCAAAATGGAAGGCAAAGAAAATCAATTCCTTGGCATTATTACAATTCCTATTGATTTTCCTTTTTGATGTTTAGAAATGCCAAGGAAGTTAGAAAGGAAAGTGAATACTTCAATGTGGGAAAGTGATTCCTTGCTTAGATGGATGGAATTACTTTTCCCCTAATTTCCCTCCTATCGGGAATCACTTTCCTTTCCTCCTCAATTCTTTTGGCACCCAAACATAGGAAAGTAATCACTTTCCTTTCCTAACTCGCTCATTCCGCAAACCAAACGAGGCCTTAATGTTGTGAAAATCAAGAACAAGTATCCATTGTCACACATTGATGATTTATTCGACCAGTTGAATGGAGCATGTATATTCTCGAAGATCGATTTCAGATCAGGTTACCATCAGATCAAGGTGAGGAAGGAAGACATACCAAAGACAGCTTTCAGAACCGAGTATGGGCATTATGAGTTCTTGGTGATACCATTTGGTTTAACCAACGAACCAGTAGTTTCGTGAGCTTGATGAATAAAGTGTTCCACCTATATTTGGATAGTTATGGTGTTTATTGATGACATTTTGGTGTATTCCAAGAGCCAAGAAGAGCATGATGAGCATCTTCCAATTACTCTAGAGTCGTTGAGGCTGGAGATATTGAATGCTAAGATCAGTAAGTGTGAGTTTTGCCTTGATAGAGTTTCTATCCTTGGACACATTATCTCAGGAGAAGGACTCTTAATTAATCCGGAGAAGATAGCTACAGTGGAGTCTTGGCCGACACTGACATTAGTTGCATAGGTTAGGAGTTTTCTCTGTAAACCTCTAAAAAATCTAGAAATTTTTATAATTTATAATTTATTTTATTTAAGTTAAATGTGAAGATTTTTATGATTTAGTTTCTGTGGGGTAATAATTTTATTACTCAATGGTGTATTAATAAAAATAAGAGTTTTATATTAATAATTATTTTTTACATAAAACAAGTAAAAGTGCTACAAAAATATTTTTAGCTACTTTTAGAATTTTTTTTAAATTAATTTAGATTTTTAGTGATTATTTTACATATAGTTTTGAAAATATATATTAGAAAAAAACTATTGAATATCTCGCGAGATACTCATTCTCAATATCACCCAATTGAAGCCGTGTCCTTCACGCTTCTTCTTATTGGTTTTAACCAAATCAAAACCATAGAAAATCTTTAAAAAAATCTATCATATCTTTATTTGAATCTCTAATCGGAAAACCTTGGATCTAGATCAGATTTTCTTTTGGATTGATTCTAAAAGTAGGATTTAAATCCTATAAGAACGTAGGTATAAACCGATGCATAAAATTGGAGAACCCGAACCCTTCGAAACCTAGAAAAACTCGAGAATCAAACTCCAGAGCACTCCTGCCTACACTGTAGTGAGCCGCCGCAGTCAGCCGTCGACCGGCCAGACTGACAGCCTCAAACCGCGGCAGTCGCATGACACCAAGCCCATGTACCTCGGTTTGCTGTTAATTTTCTCCCATTGTATGCGACCGTTTCATGATCCATAAATTTTTACGGAGAGCCTAGTTGACCCTCTACCAAACCTAGTAAATAGATTAATTTAGTTTTGTCTGTGCATCTCATAAAAAATCCCAAATATTTAGGAAAAGTCAGTGTCGTAGTGACAGATTGTTACGAGACGAAGCCCTTGTTTAACACTAATTTGTAACCAGTTTGTTGCAAATTTTTAAAATTGGTTTGAAGTGACTAGTAGACAACCTAAATATGAACAAAACTCAGTTTTTAGTTTTTATCATAGATTAATGTATGCTGTTTTAATTCAGTCTCAATATAGGAAAAAAAATCAGTTTTCAAAACCCCGAAAACCCTGATACAGAGTCCGTCCCAAAAAATCGGATGACTTAATCACGAACTAGTCATCTCAAATGGTACGTATCGACTTCGTACAACTGTGAGATTTGACAGCACTAGAATTGGTTGCGTATGCGCGACGAATTCAGGGCGTATCTGTCAAATGTTTTCGTATCGACCTATTTACAAACTAGCCCACAACTTCATGCTCGTTTATCACCTCAAGACGAAACTTGTACCACTGGACTCATATCGTTTTTTTAGTAATGTATTACGCTAGAAAAATAGCACTCATAGTCAAATGGCGCTCAGAAATAAATAGCACTCAGAAAACAAATGGCGCTCAGAAATAAATGGTACTCACAAACGAATGACGCGTGATCCCACATGGCAAGATTCCTCGAGAAGATGAAGCACCTATCATAATGAATGACAACACGTCATTCGAAGAAAATCCTTTCAAATCCTGAGCGCACAACGCTCGAGAAGATTGTGTCAGATTTTGTCATAATGACTGATAGCTGCCTTACGCTATTTATCATTTTGTGCGAGGTAATTACTTCCTACAGATTCTATATGAAGCAGATGGCGCCAATCAGGAAATTGTGCCAAGCGCCACTTATCGGTCGGTGCCACTTAATCAATTTTCATCCAGAAGCAATTAGATGATGTGGCACACATGCCGCTAATCTCGAAGAACGTGCACGTGATGCTGCCCATGACCAAGCGTATCTCTCTCACAGAATGCCACGCGTCTCAAGCAGTTAAACCAACCGTTCGCACAAATGGATAATAGTGCACCAATTGCAAGTGTGCGCCAATCAGGATAACTGTTTGACAGTTATCTCAAAACTCTATAAATAGAGTTCCAAATCACTTTTCAAGGATCACTAATGATCATAATTTCCTGACCAAGTTGCTGCAGTACTCTCTAAAGGCTTTCTTCTTCGACATCGCATCGTCGAAGGGATAAAGTGATTGTTTTTTGATCAGATTCCTACAGTTGTACTTCTCCAGAATCAAAATTGTACTTTATATTTTCTTTTTTAGTTTGTAAACTAGTTTTCATCGAAAACTTTTATTCTCGCAAACAAAATGGCGACTCTGCTAGGACGACTTTTTCCTCTGACGAGAAAGTGACAACTCAATGCGATGTTGCGTCGGTCGGCACGACGCAGAAGACTTTGGTCGTAAAAGTCGACCAAACAGCTTACGAAGCCATAATTGGCGCTGGGGGTGCCAAGCGCGCATCCTCTACTGTCTCTAAAGACAGGAAGGCTCGCGCTATATGGAGTCCATAGTCCTCCACCGTGCCAATCATAGCTCCTGCGCAATGCAAATGAGGATGCTCTGTGGCCACTCCACCAATTCTGAACTTAGTGGAGAGCATGCCAACCACTGCCTTGGCGCCAATCAAGGAACAGACCCATATGGCCATCTCTCATTCCTTCTAAAGTGTGTCAATCAAGGGACAATGCCCTGTGGCAACTCCTCACTTCTCCTCAGTTTCAAATTTAGTAGGGAAACTATCAATCACTACCCTTGCACAGAACAAAGGAAAACGCCCTATGGCTACTCCTTATCCTTCCTCAGTCCTAGACTTGGTAGAAAATGCATCTGATTGTGCCTCTGTGCCAATCGATGCTAGAACACTTTTGAGTAGAAGCTCTACTTCTCTTAGCAGAGACAATCAAATCAATGACAAGAAAATAGACTTTGCTCAAAGTTCACTTCCCGCTGCCCATCTGCGCCGTGCCAAACATGCTGGAACAGTGTGCGCAGAACAACATAGCATCTTGCCCATTCCTTATCAAGCTGGCCAACGCCAATCAAGCCAAAGCCAACATCTTCCTACCTTGCGCATATTAATATCAATTGAAAGAAAATTGATGGTGTCTCAGACAGATAGGTAAGTGGCGCTTAACTCTGATATGTGCACCTATCTTAACCAGCGCATAACAAAACCAACTTCATCAAATCATATGATGCACCAAATATAATCTGTACCATCTACTAAACTGCACACAGTGAAGGCTCCTAAAATTAAGAACCCTTCCACTTATGCCAATGAACTCAGCACTTCTCTGTACACACAGTGAATACGAAAACTCAAGAACAGGAACCATGTTCCTAACATAACCAGAAAACATGTACCTGTTTCTTCTTCATGAACTCCTGTTACTGTAACTAATCTCCGCGAGACTCTTGTACACAAGTAAAAGATTGCAGGACCATCTCATATACCTGTAACTCCACGTCCGAGTCATCTTTGTAATCAGCACCACGAGATAGTAATCAAGTGCTGCTGTCAATTAGCCAAACGGTCTGTTTTTGACTACTTGAATTACACTTGGACTCCTGAACTAATTATGGTAGATGAAGATGAATTGTTGTATGCTTTGGTCAACATAACGTCCTATAATATTGGGGGTGGAAAATGTCCAAGATGTAACGCATCCCGTAATCCTAGTAAGCAATACCTTGATCGAATCCGTGACTCCGACGAAGGAGTCTACCAAAACACAAGATCAAGAAGTCGAAACTTCTTCGATCAAAGGAATCTTTCCACTCCTCATCTTGGAGACTTCCTCGGTCAAAGGAATCTTCACATACCTCATCTTGGGGGTAGCTCTCTACCTGACTTCGATGTCGATAGTGAAGACTCTGATTGGACTATCTTATCTACCAGTTCATCTTCGATGGCTAGAAAAGTGACTGCCTACGTCACTAATAAGGAACAAGATGCTTCCAACTCTGCCAATCAAGAACAGCGGATCGCTGGCTTAGAGGCTAACTTGAAAACTATGGCTGAAATTGTTACAAGTATGCATCCTGTGATTGTAGCACAACATATTGTTCCACCGGTTGCGAATCCAATTCCAACCCAAGAATACATAGTAGCATATGCACCTGGCAACATCAGCTTAGGGTTACAATCCCCTCTCAATGCTACCATAGCAGCTCAGGCTACTCCAAGTCAGTCTGGTACTGGAGGTGGTACTTATCATGAGGTTCCACCTTCCAACCCATCAAACCAATCTACCACTCCTCAAGTGTCACGCCCCAGAACCAGAATACTGGAGAGCAGGGGCAGACATAGCCAGCTACGTATATTGAAGTACAATCCACCTCGCTATACGGTCACGACTGTCTAGGATACATGAGGGTTTAACTACAAGCCAGCAGTCTTCTAAGGTCATGAGCAAGCCTATTGTCTCAATCACAAGCAAGTAAGTAAAAGTTACAAGATGTATGATCATTAAATATACAATAATAAGACGTCCCAAATATTATATATTCAGCTGATCATGAAGCTAGTCGTACAAAATATCAGGACTAGCAAGAGTTTTAGTCATACATGATCAACCCTAGGATCTGTTAATCATGTTACAGCCCGTAGGCAGACAGTAAGTAAAAGTGTAATCGAGCTAAACAGGTGCTCGGCGGCTAAACGCCTCAAAAGAATAATTTTTACAATAGAGTGGGAGAGCCAAAAATAATCCACTCGTTGCCAGGGTTTCTTCTAGTATGCACCATCTGGCTGGAAGGTTGGGGGATCCTCGGTAGCTGCTCCGAAATCTGGCCATACAAAATCAGCTGGGTCAGACCCCAGAAAGAGCAAGTACCACAAAGGAGGCTTCACTTAAGAGCTAAAACCAGCAATCAACATAAGATATAAATAAAAGTAAGAACTGGAATAAAAAAAATACACCAGGATGATATACGATGAGATAACCATGGAACCGTTCAGATAACCAGGTTACAACCCGTAAACCAAACAAGGACCGGGGTTGTAACCCTTCGTCTGAACAGAACTTGGAATTCTCACCATTTATCGGTAAAATAAATACAAGCATTCTGGTCATGCAGTAATCTGGAACAGGATCAGGGCAAGACTAGACTGGTCAGACTCCATCCAATCATTTCACGGCCAAGCAAGAATTATGGCTTGATACTTTAACTAACTAGGGTTGTCACAAACCTAATTACTAACAAGATGTAGTGAGATTGTTCCACAGCCACAAGCCCTGCAGACCATCCAGGCTCCCCGGGTTAAAAGATTAGAGTTGAATTCAGGTGGGTACATCGTCCAGGAAACGAATGTACCCTTAGGTAGCTTGAAGGGTGCAACACATGACAGTGTGCTGGAAATGTGCCCTACTCGACGGCAGGCTACAAATCCCAAGGCGTGCCCAGGTAACGGGATTGCCTGTAGCTGGGAAATCTCTTCATGACTAATGTATTAATCTAGTTGTTAGTCCTTAGTTTATTTCAATAGGTACTCCTGACCGTGTTACTCAGGAGTCCCCTCCTAGACATGATGCAAGACAAGACTGGATTATTTATACAAGCACAATCGCCCACGGTGTCCAGGTTATTATACAGGTCATGTCATGTCAGGTAGCCGTCGCAACAGCTATTCGAGATAATCATGTCAGGTTATCAGGTCAAGTGCACTAGTCAGGAGTACGCCACGATGGGCCACTGTCAGGTCATGTCAGGTTACTCATGTCAGGAGTGCACCACTACGGGTCACTATCGTGTCAGGCTCAGTCATCTATTCCAAACATATCAAGTAAATTCAAGATTATCAAGTTCAGGACAAAAGGCGTAAGGATATAAACTGGGCGTAAAATATCTAATAAAATATCAATATACAGGGCTATAGCTAAAGGAAAATAAAACCAAATCTGACACGCTGACATAAGACCAAGTCAGCCAAAGGCTATACGCTCAGTGCAAGGTCATACGCTCGGGTCAGGCTACGCTCAGGTCAAGCCACGCTCAGGTCAAGCTATGCTCCCAAAGGGCAGCGTATGAGGTCCATACGACTCCTTGTCACCCAAGTGAGCGTATGCAAGACATACGCTCCAAAAAGGCAGCGTATGGACTTCATACGACTCTCCGTCAAGCAAGCGAGCGTATGCGGGTCATACGCTTGCAAAAGGCAGCGTATGCACTCCATACGACTCCTTGTCAAGCAAGCGAGCGTATGCGAGTCATACGCTTCCAAAAGGCAGCGTATGGACTCCATACGACTCCTTGTCAAGCAAGCGAGCGTATGCGAGTCATACGCTTCCAAAAGGCAGCGTATGGGGTCTACTGTGCTGTGCTAAAGAGCGTGCACAGCTCAGTGACGCAAGCTAAAGAGCTCGCGCACTGCTCACTGTCTTCTCCAAATCAGTAGAAACTCCATGGTTGAACTCAAAGCTTCAAAAGTCTATAACTTAGTCAAAACAAGTCCAAATCCAACTTTTCAAAGGTCTAAATTGGGTAGAATAAAATTCTCTTCCACATGAAACCCTCAAAACTTGAAAACGAGAAAGTTTGATAGATCAAAACTACCAAAACCCGAAAATAATAAATTTCTAGATCTACAAGAATTAAAGCTTCAAAATAGAAAATGACAAGTTCTAAAGTGTCTTAGAAACGTGAGGAGAGACTAATGGAACAATAAAAATGGGCTCTCTTGTGGAAGCAAGTTGCACTTGCCTAAGGGGTGTTCTTGGTTGGTGGTGGGTTTAATGGAGAAGAAGAAAAGAGTAATGAAGAGAGAGAAGAAGAATAGGTAATAAATAGGTTAGTGGTGGTAGGTAGGGGGTTCACCCCTTGGTTCATGATGAACCAAGAGCAAATCCCAAACCGAACCAAGCCCACCCAACCAAGAATAAACCAAGCCCAAGGAGAAATTAAACAAGGAAATCATGCAATACAAGAATAAATACGTACACGTATTCCAGAAATACGTAATACGAACCACAGGCATTACAACTCTACCCACCTTAAAAGAATTCCGTCCTCGAAATTTAATCAAGAGGCTAGAGGAGCAATGACAAGCTACATTAATCACATACAAGCTATAACTAGGCAGACAATCACTCATTCAAGCAAGGAATCGAAGGCATGAGGCATAAGAAAGACATTATACCCCACGAGTCAAACAAGTCGGGCTATCGCGATCGGATATCGTCCTCACGCTTCCACGTTGACTCCCCCAAAGAGTGATGACCCCAAGCAACTCGGACTAACTTGATAGTCTTGTTCTTGAGGATCTTCTCTCTCCGGTCCAATATAGACACGGGCCTCTCCTCATACGAAAGGTTGGTACCAACAACTAATTTCGAATGATCCAGGATATAGCTCGGGTCCGGGATATACCGTCGTAATTGGGATACATGGAACACGTCATGCACCTCGCTTAGCGACGGCAGAAGAGCGAGATGATAGGGTACATCTCCTACTCGCTCCAGGATGTCAAACGGTCCTATATACCTAGGACTAAGCTTGCCCCGTACGTCGAAACGAATGACGCCACGGTTAGGCGAAATCCTCAGGAATACATGATCGCCGACCGAAAACTCGAGAGGGTGCCGATGAGAATCGGCCCAATGGCGCTGGTGATCTTGGGCAACTCGAAGATGATCTCGGACTCTCCTAACCACCTCAACTGTCTGGGCAATCATTTCTGGACCAAGCATCTGTCTCTCTCCAACATCATTCCAGGCTAGCGGGGATTTGCACTTCCTACCATACAGTGCCTCGAACGGTGCCATCTGGATACTGGCCTGGAAACTGTTGTTGTACGAGAATTCCACCAGGTGCAAGTGATCTTTCTATGAACCACCGAAGTCAAGTGTGCAAGACCGCAACATGTCTTCAAGAGTCTGGATCGTGCGCTCCGACTGGCCATCTGTCTGTGGGTGATATGCTGAACTGAACTGGAGGTGAGTTCCCAAACTCTCCTGCAGGCTACGCCAAAAGTGCGACGTAAATTTTGAATCTCGGTCCAAGGTGATACTGACTGGCACACCGTGCAATTTGACAATCTGCCTGAGGTACATCTCTGCTAACTGAGCTGTCGACTGACCAACTCTGAATGGAAGAAAGTGAGCCACTTTCGTGAGCCTGTCAACTATAACCCAGATAGCATCTCTACCAGCTGGGGATCTAGGTAATCCAGTCTTGAAATCTATGGTCACATGCTCCCACTTCCATTCTGGAATCGGCAAGGGCTGAAGAAGTCTAGCCGGTCTCTGATGTTCGGCTTTAACTTGTTGGCAAACCAAACACCGAGAGACAAATCGAGCTATCTTCCGCTTCATGCCATTCCACCAGAAGTACTGCCGGATATTGCGGTACATCTTCGTACTGCCAGGATGGATGGAATACTGAGAACTGTGCGTCTCTGACATGATCTCCTGCCGGATATCTCCGCTGGGTACACAAAGACGCTTACCATGTCGAAGTGTACCGTCCTCATGAATGCATAACTCTGGTCTTCGTCCCGCCTCACACTCTGCTCTGAGTCGCTGAAGCTTGGAATCTGCCGGCTGCGCCATCCGGATCCTCTCGACTATAGTGGACTGAACTTGCATGCTGGCCATCAATACCATACTGGAAGGGAGAACAACTTCAATACCGATCTTCTGAAGATCTGCTAACAGCTCTGGTTGCGCTGTTAGGAAATAAACTCCGGATCTCCTGCTCAACGCATCTGCTACAACATTGGCCTTCCCAGGATGATACTGCAGGTTGACATCATAATCCACAAGAAGCTCCAGCCACCTTCTCTGACGCATGTTAAGATCCTTCTGGGTGAAAACATACTTCAGGCTCTTGTGGTCGGTGAAAATCTCCATCCTGTCTCCATACAAGTAGTGCCTCCACAACTTAAGTGCAAACACCACTGCTGCCAGCTCCAAGTCATGGGTTGGGTAATTCCTCTCATGATCACGAAGTTGTCGTGACGCATAAGCTATTACCTTCCCATGCTGCATCAGAACACATCCTAAACCTCTGCCTGAAGCATCACAGTACACTGAGAATCCCCTGATCCCATTTGGAAGCGTGAGAATAGGAGCTGTTATGAGGCCTCGCTTCAACTGCTCAAAAGAACTCTGACACTCTGCTGTCCAAGCAAACTGCGCATCCTTGCGGGTCAACTGCGTCAATGGTGCTGAAATTCGAGTAAAATCCAAAATAAACCGCCGGTAGTAGCCGGCCAATCCAAGAAAACTACGAACCTCTTCAACTGTGCTGGGCACTGGCCACGACTCAATAGCCATAATCTTCTGGGGATCCACTTCTACTCCTCTTCGAGTAATGATATGACCCAAGTACGAAATGCGATCGAGCCAGAACTCGCATTTACTGAACTTGGCATATAACTGGTGCTCTCTAAGGATCTGAAGAACTATACGGAGATGCTGCTCATGCTCCGCCTCACTCTTGCTGTAGACCAGGATGTCGTCTAGGAATACGATCACAAATTGATCCAAGTAAGGCATGAAGATGCGATTCATGAGGTCCATGAATACTGCCGGCGTATTGGTTGCTCCAAAAGGCATAACAAGGAACTCCTAATGCCCATATCTCGATCTAAAAGCTGTCTTCGGGATGTCCTGCTCTCTGACTCTGATCTGATGATAACCTGAGCGCAAATCAATCTTCGAGAATACTGATGCCCCTTTGAGTTGATCAAACAAGTCATCTATCCTCGGAAGAGGGTATCTGTTCTTGATTGTCACTGAGTTCAAGGTACGATAATCAACACATAACCTGGATGTACCATCCTTCTTTTTCACAAGAAGCATCGGGGCTCACCAAGGCGATCCACTAGCATGAATGAATCCCTTAGCTCAAAGTTCTTCAATCATCTTGTACAATATCTCCAACTCTGACGGCGCCATCCTGTAGACTCTCTCTGACACTGGGGCTGTTCCGGGAATCAAGTCTATAGTGAACTTGATCTCCTGTTCCGGAGGCATACCTGGAAGTTCTTCTGGAAAAACATCTGGGAACTCATCCACTATCCTGGGCAACTGAACTGCTGCTACTGCCATCCGCAATACTGGAGGAGATGACTCAACCTCACCTCGAGAGAAAGAAAACTCCGGCTCGCCTGGAATGCTAAAAACAACCCTGCCAAGATGGCAGTCTATCCTAGCATACTGGTTCCTCAACCAATCCATCCCTAAGACCACATCATAATCGGCCATCGGGAATTCTATCAATCTAGCGGGAAACTCTCTACCGCTAACTACGATCCGACATGAGAAAAATACTCTATCTACTCCCACAAGTCCGTTACCAGTAAGTATATTGAGCCTTACTGATAATGACTCAGGCTCCAATCCTACCCGTGTCACAAATCGTGCAGACATAAAAGAATACGATGCACCAGAATCAAATAAAGCTGAAGCTGGAAAGGAGTTGACAAGAATAGTACCTGCCACTACCTCTCCTGGTGCTAATCCTTCCTCCACGGTCATTACCATAGCCTGACCGTGCCCTCGGGGTGCTGGTCCCCTCTGCTGAAATCCTCGCTGTCTGCTCTGGCTCAAGGCTTGGGCTTGTGCATACTGCTGGGGGTTCTGCTGCTGGAACACTTGGGTCTGAGGCGGCAAGGGCCTCGGCAATGGATACTACTGCTGCTGGACCGGAGCTGGTCCCCTCACCGAAGAGCTAGAAAGGTTGGACGATGATGAACCACCCCTATTCGGGCAGGATCCAACCCTATGGTCTGGTGCTCCACAAGCCAGACACAATCCCTGTGCCCTGCGACATTCTGCCACCACATGGCCTGGCTTCCCACAATGAGAACATCCTACTGCGGAAGACTGCTTCTGCTTCTGCTGCTGCTGCTGAGGGTACGTCGGGGTTGAATGCTGAACCGACGTTACTGAGGCCGCTCGCCTCGGAGCTCCAATAGTCAAGGCCCTGGCTACCGGGGCCGGTGCTGAAGACTGATTCATCTGGCCGTGAGATCTCTTCCGACTCCCAGTCCTATCCACAATCCTCTGGGAGGTATACTCATGCCTCCGGGCTGCTCTCAAGACTGCATCAAAAGTCTGATGCTCAAACTGCTCAACTGCTAACAAGATCTCCAGATGAAGTCCCTGCTGGAACCGCTGGGCTCTATCATACTCGGTTGCCACCAAGGTAGGAGCAAACCGACTAAGTCTGGAAAACTCGGCCGCATATCCATCGACCGTCCTGTCTCCTTGCTTCAGATTGGTAAACCTCGTCTGTAGATCGTACCGAGCTACAGCATCAAAATACTTGGTCTGGAATCTCTCTCGGAATACTGCCCAAGCAATGGGTGCTGCTAATCCAACGGCCTGCGCTGCCCACCAGCTGCGGGCAAGATCTAACAACTGCAGGCGCACAACGGCCACCTTCTCGTTCTCTGGGGTCCTGGCTGCTTCTAGAACCACCTCTGTGTCCTGAAGCCATGCATCTGCTGCGATAGCATCTTCACTACCGTCAAAGAAGGGAGGGTTCAAGCGCTTGAAGCTGTTGGCCGCGCTGTTACCCTGATGACCACCCCGGGTCAAAGCATCCGTCATTGCCTGGTGCAAGACATCTTCCTGCCGTTCTTGGGAAGCTATCAAGGTCCTGACGAGTCCTACCAAAGTGCCATCGTCATGTTCTACAGGTTGAACTGGCTGGACTGGTGGCTCTCCGCCCGAAGGCACGACTCTGGAGGCTACCTCGGAATGCTCGGCTTGATCTCCAGGTTGCTGCTGGTCCGCGGGAGGTGCTCCATGTTGACACAAAGTCACAGTCAACCAAATATTGACTACATTGACTAAATAATGTCTGTATTAATTCAATACGACACACGACGTCTGCATTCCGTTCAAGACAGACGACAGCTCAGTCTCCGGTTTTCAGTGTGTTTTCGAGTCTGTATTTTATATTTTCATTGAGTCTAGACTTGTGTACTCTGAGTCATGCTGAGCTCTTGACACTTAGTCTACAGCCTACCCAAAATCCCAAGCTCCACTGAACCAAATACTGCCCAAAAATCCCCTTTGAACCACTCTGTGCTCTGGAGACAGAGTTCGGGCCGAACTCTGCCTCCACACAGAGTTCGGGCCGAACTCTGTCCCCTAGAAATCAGGAACCCTAATTTTAGGGTTAGCTGGTTGCTAGTTGTCCAACGGCCAAATATTTGAATTTTCCTACCCGAATTCTGGCCGAATTCTGCCTATAAAAACACTATAAATAGGGCATGAATTTTCTCATTCTAATCCATCCAATCTTCTCTTCTCTTCTCTCTTATAGCTGAAATAAGCCATACCCTTCCCATCTACTAGCCATATGTCTCCTAAGTCTCGAGTGCTTAGCATCTCTCAGTTAGGATTCTTGTGCAAGAGTCGAAGAAGTCGCTTGGACAATTCCAAGCAAATCGCCACTGCGATCCTCTGTTAGAAGTTGACGTGCTCTTCTGAAGTAAAGGCACGGTTGTAAACTACTATTTCACAAATAGTGGATTTGAATCCTGAGCTAGAGTTCTCAGGCCTGGACTAGTCCTCCACGAGGGAAACCAGGTTAAAATTGCTGTGTTTGCGTATGCTCTTTTAATCTCCTTTTATTTTCCGCACTTTACTCTGATTATTTTTTATTGGTGAAAGAGTTATTTTTAATTGGTCATTTTTCTATATATACTCTATTCACCCCCCTCTAGAGTTGCCAAACTGTTCTTCACTCCTCCTTGCTGGTCGGTAGGACCACGTGCTTTCTTGAATGGTTTTATTAAGGAGGAAGTTTATGTAAAACAACCTCCTGGCTTTGAAAATCACAAATTTTCCAACCACGTGTTCAAGCTAAAGAAAGTGCTTTATGGCCTCAAACAAGCCCCCAGAGCTTGGTATGAAAGGCTAAGTAGCTTCTTACTTGAGAAAGGTTTTTCAAAAGGGAAAATTGACACTACACTATTTATAAAATCTTTTAAAGACACTATTCTGTTGATTCAAATCTATGTTGATGATATCATTTTTGGGTCTACTGATGAAACCCTCTGTCAAGAATTTGCCAAGTGTATGCAGACGGAATTTGAGATGAGCATGATGGGAGAGCTCAACTACTTTCTTGGCCTGCAAGTAAAACAAATGGCTAATGGAACTTTTATCTGTCAATCGAAGTATACCAAGGACATGCTGAAGAAGTTCGATCTTGACAACGTCAAACCAATCAGCACTCTAATGGCTACTTCAACCAAACTCGAACCAGATGAGAGCGGCAAACCAGTTGATCAACGTAAGTATCGAGGTATGATAGGCAGCTTACTTTATTTAACTGCTAGTCGTCCCGATATCATGTTCAGTGTTTGCCTATGTGCTAGATATCAAGCTAATCCTAAGGAATCACACATGACCGCGGTTAAGCGTATCTTTCGATACCTTAAGGGTACGGTTACAGTGGGCCTATGGTATCCCAAGTCCACATCATTTGACCTTATTGGTTACTCTGATGCTGACTTCGCTGGATGCAAGGTCGACCGTAAAAGTACGAGCGACACGTGTCATTTATTAGGAAAGGCTTTAGTCTCCTGGTTTAGCAAGAAGCAGAACTCTGTCGTACTATCCACAACAGAAGCTGAATACATAGCAGCTGGGCGTTGTTGTGCACAAATTCTGTGGATGAAGCAAACCCTTGAAGACTATAAGTTATCTTTCATGCATATTCCTATATTCTGTGACAATACTAGTGCCATTAATTTGACTAAGAACCCTGTCTGTTAGTCACGCACTAAACACATTGAGATCAGACACCACTTTTTGCGTGATCATCAGCAAAATGGCACGATTAACTTAGAGTTTATTGACACTGATCATCAGCTAGCAGATTTCTTTACTAAGCCATTATCCGAAGAGCGCTTCAATTTCCTTTATCGTGAACTCGAAATTTTGGATGAAGCAGTTATAAGTTGAGACTCACCTGCGTAAATATCGAGTATATTTTGATTCTTTTACGACGAATTTGGTATGGGTACAAGCCGAAAGGGTCCTTCTGACAACAAGGCGTAAAAGCCTAAGCGACACGGTGCACTAGTCCTCAGGACTACCGCTAGCTGGGATCCGGCCCCTGCAGCTAACCTATGGCAAATTCGAAATATTGAATTACAATATATTTCCTTGTTTATTATATGGGTTGTTTCGATTTAATATTGCCTAATTTATTTTTCTAAAGTTCATTCTGACTTTTGTGTACCTCTCTATGTACTTCATTGAATTCTTCAAACTTTTTATCCTCTCTATTTTTCTTCAACACTTAACCAAATTTTCATCTTTTCAGCCTGTTTTCTGTTCTGGACCACTTATCCAGAACTCGGGCCGAACTCTGCCCCTAACAGAGTTCGGGCCGAGTTCGGTCCCTATTGGTCCAGCGTCGGGATCAGCCTCTGTCGTTGGATCAGTTTAGATCATACGGTCAGAATTTCTTCCGACCAACGAAAACCCTCTCTTATATTTCGGGTTTTTATCTCTCTTCTTCACTTTTACCTCCTTCCTCACCTCTCTAAACTCTTTCCTTCAAACCCTAACCCTAGTTTTTGATCTAAAAGGCTCCATTACTTCTCAAAATCAAGGGAAAGGGGTTTCTCATCATTCTCTTCCACTGTTTGTTGTTGATTTCAGGTATATCCCCTTCTTTCTCTCTATTTCAAGTTCTCTATTTTCTTGCAAATGGCTCCTCGCTTGCCCAATCGTGGGAAAAGGACTCGAACTGAGGGAGCTTCCTCTTCGAATCCTTCTCCTCCAATTGAGCAAGTAGTTGCACAACAACCCATTCATCCGTTGTTCAACCCGCCTCGTCCCCATGATCCGAATACATATGACGAGCGATTATTTGTGTCGTTAGACGCGTCTAATGCATGGTTTAGCGACTTTCAGACTCGTCCGGTGTTCGGGGGACATCCGATAAATTTTACAATCTTTTCTCAATATGAATCATTGTTTCGTGATCTATGTTTGGATGCGTTAGTTGCCTCAAACTTTGTTATTTACCGTAGCGCAATCCAAATGTTTTATTGCAATTTAACTTTCGATGCAACCCACATCTATTCCCGGGTTGCCGGTATTGACATTGCTTTCAATGATTCTGAGTTGGGGGATTTTCTTGATCTTTTTAATCTCGATGCTTGGGATAAACTTGTGGAAGCTCGTCAACTTCAATTTGTTGGCGATACTTCTCTTGAAGGTTTCAAGGAGGAATTATGTGCTCCTAACATAAGTCCTCGCGAACTTATGGCCAAGCACCTCAACCCATATTTCTATGAACTTCATCGAATCATTTTTAACACTATCTTGCCAAAAGCTGGCTCCACTGATGAAGTTACCTACTTTGAGATATCTGCTTTGTATCACCTTCATTATCGTATCCCCTTCAATCTTTCTAGGACAATGATGGACTGGATGATCAATTGTAGGAAAAAACCAAGAGCATTGGTTTATCCTTTATATCTTTATATGGTTTTTCGTGCGTTCATTATTCCTATTCATGACTGTCAATTCTTGCCTGCTCCTGCTTTCCTGTCCAAGGCACGACGTTCTCAGGCAGTCGTCGCCTCTCCTGAGACTTCTGAGCAGTCTGCTGATGAGGAGCCTGACGCCCCTCCACTCGGTCAGGATGCACCACTTCTACCTGCCACTCTTGAGTCTATTCAGACTATGCTCCGGGAGCGTTTTGACCTTGAGGACGAGCGCTGGACCCAGCTGGATTATCGTACTACTCTACAGATGAGTGCCCTCGGCAACTCCCTGTATGATATACGGTACTCCATATCTCATCATCTGCACATTCCCATGGAGCGGGATCCTGAGCGCGCGGGCCATCGCATTGATGATCCATGGGTCATGCGTTACATGGATCTGGATGCTGTATTTCTGGACCCCCGTCGCTCCTTCCCTGGTCCTTCAGACCCTCCAGGACCTTCTCGTGCTCCGTGATGGAGATTGGCTCGATCTGCTGCTGCTATTGTTGATGATCTTAGTTGATGCTTTTTGATTTCAGTTATTTAGTTTATTATGGTTTTATGTCCTTGGTTTTATGTACTCAAAACTCTGGTTATGTGTTTGACACTTGATTTTGTGGATGACATTTTATCATAGTTTTACTTTATGCTAGTGACTCATTTTGTTTAGTCATACACCGTTTCTTCTCTGCTTGGTGTGGTTGCATCACTCTTCATTGTCTATACTACAGTTTATATTGCTAACTGCCAAAAGGGGGAGAACTATGTATATTTTCGTATGTTTATTTCGTATATCTGTGCTTGTTTTTGCTTTTGGGAGATATTATTTATCAGGCCACAGGTTCTATGCATTATTTACGGGGGAGAGCTATTACTTCCATCTCGGCACCGTTCACTGATCACGGGGGAGCTCTTCTTTCTAGCTCGGCATCGATTATGGGGGAGCTGTGTTACAATCAACTGTGTCCAGGTATGAATATTGAAATATACATATATTATTTTGTCAATTATCAATATGGGGGAGATTGTTGACACAAAGTCACAGTCAACCAAATATTGACTATATTGACTAAATAATGTCTGTATTAATTCAATACGACACACGACGTCTGCATTCCGTTCAAGACAGACGACAGCTCAGTCTCCGGTTCTCAGTGTATTTTCGAGTCTGTATTTTATATTTTCATTGAGTCTAGACTTGTGTACTCTGAGTCATGCTGAGCTCTTGACACTTAGTCTACAGCCTACCCAAAATCCCAAGCTCCACTGAACCAAACACTGCCCAAAAATCCCCTTTGAACCACTCTGTGCTCTGGAGACAGAGTTTGGGCTGAACTCTGCCTCCACACAGAGTTCGGGCCGAATTCTGTCCCCTAGAAATCAGGAACCCTAATTTTAGGGTTAGCTGGTTGCTAGTTGTCCAACGGCCAAATATTTGAATTTTTCTACCCGAATTCTGGCCGAATTCTGCCTATAAAAACACTATAAATAGGGCATGAATTTTCTCATTCTAATCCATCCAATCTTCTCTTCTCTTCTCTCTTATAGCTGAAATAAGCCATACCCTTCCCATCTACTAGCCATAAGTCTCCTAAGTCTCGAGTGCTCAGCATCTCTCAGTTAGGATTCTTGTGCAAGAGTCGAAGAAGTCGCTTGGACAATTCCAAGCAAATCGCCACTGCGATCCTCTATTAGAAGTTGACGTGCTCTTCTGAAGTAAAGGCACGGTTGTAAACTACTATTTCACAAATAGTGGATTTGAATCCTGAGCTAGAGTTCTCAGGCCTGGACTAGTCCTCCACGAGGGAAACCAGGTTAAAATTGCTGTGTTTGCGTATGCTCTTTTAATCTCCTTTTATTTTCCGCACTTTACTCTGATTATTTTTTTATTGGTGAAAGAGTTATTTTTAATTGGTCATTTTTCTATATATACTCTATTCACCCCCCTCTAGAGTTGCCAAACTGTTCTTCACTCCACCTTGCTGGTCGGTAGGACCACGAACAATGCCGCTGAAGAAGACGACATAGGGAACAATAAGGAAGGACCAGGACAGATCAACGATACAAGCATATGATCAGGACAAGAATCCAGGGATTCAGAAGATATGAGCAGAGATCAAGGACGAATACTGATTGAGAAATCTATTCGATAAACCCTCACATATCTTGATTTACAAGACCTGCATGGGCCACCACTAAAACTATGTCACGCCCCAGAACCAGAATTCTGGAGAGCAGGGGCAGACATAGCCAGCTACGTATATTGAAGTGCAACCCACCTCGCTATACGGTCACGGCTGTCTAGGATACATGAGGGTTTAACTACAAGCCAGCAGTCTCCTAAGGTCATGAGCAAGCCTATTGTCTCAATCACAAGCAAGTAAGTAAAAGTTACAAGATGTATGATCATTAAATATACAATAATAAGGCGTCCCAAATATTACATATTCAGCTGATCATGAAGCTAGTCGTACAAAATGTCAGGACTTGCAAGAGTTTTAGTCATACATGATCAACCCTAGGATCTGTTAATCATGTTACAGCCCGTAGGCAGACAGTAAGTAAAAGTGTAATCGAGCTAAACAGGTGCTCGGCGGCTAAATGCCTCAAAAGAATAATTTTTACAATAGAGTGGGAGTGCCAAAAATAACCCACTCGTTGCCAGGGTTCCTTCTAGTGTGCACCATCTGGCTGGAAGGTTGGGGGATCCTCGGTAGCTGCTCCGAAATCTGGCCATACAAAACCAGCTGGGTCAGACCCCAGAAAGAGCAAGTACCACAAAGGAGGCTTCACTTAAGAGCTAAAACCAGCAATCAACATAAGATATAAATAAAAGTAAGAACTGGAATAAAGAAAATACACCAGGATGATATACGACGAGATAACCATGGAACCGTTCAGATAACCAGGTTACAATCCGTAAACTAAACAAGGACCGGGGTTGTAACCCTTAGTCTGAACAGAACTTGGAATTCTCACCATTTATCGGTAAAATAAATATAAGCATTCTGGTCATGCAGTAATCTGGAACAGGATCAGGGCAAGACTAGACTGGTCAGTCTCCATCCAATTATTTCACGGCCAAGCAAGAATTACGGCTTGATACTTTAACTAACTAGGGTTGTCACAAACCTAATTACTAACAAGATGCAGTGAGATTGTTCCACAGCCACAAGCCCTGCAGACCATCCAGGCTCCCCGGGTTAAAAGATTAGAGTTGAATTCAGGTGGGTACATCGTCCAGGAAATGAATGTACCCTTAGGTAGCTTGAAGGGTGCAACACATGACAGTGTGCTGGAAATGTGCCCTACTCGACGGCAGGCTACAAATCCCAAGGCGTGCCCATGTAACGGGATTGCCTGTAGCTGGAAAATCTCTTCATGACTAATGTATTAATCTAGTTGTTAGTCCTTAGTTTATTTCAATAGGTACTCCTGACCGTGGTACTCAGGAGTCCCCTCCTAGACATGATGCAAGACAAGACTGGATTATTTATACAAGCACAATCGCCCACGGTGTCCAGGTTATTATACAGGTCATGTCATGTCAGGTAGCCGTCGCAACAGCTATTCGAGATAATCATGTCAGGTTATCAGGTCAAGTGCACTAGTCAGGAGTACGCCACGACGGGCCACTGTCAGGTCATGTCAGGTTACTCATGTCAGGAGTGCACCACTACGGGTCACTATCGTGTCAGGCTCAGTCATCTATTCCAAACATATCAAGTAAATTCAAGATTATCAAGTTCAGGACAAAAGGCGTAAGGATATAAACTGGGCATAAAATATCTAATAAAATATCAATATACAGGGCTATAGCTAAAGGAAAATAAAACCAAATCTGACACGCTGACATAAGACCAAGTCAGCCAAAGGCCATACGCTCAGTGCAAGGTCATACGCTCGGGTCAGGCTACGCTCAGGTCAAGCCACGCTCAGGTCAAGCTATGCTCCCAAAGGGCAGCGTATGAGATCCATACGACTCCTTGTCACCCAAGTGAGCGTATGCAAGACATACGCTCCAAAAAGGCAGCGTATGGACTTCATACGACTCTCCGTCAAGCAAGCGAGCGTATGCGGGTCATATGCTTGCAAAAGGCAGCGTATGCACTCCATACGACTCCTTGTCAAGCAAGCAAGCGTATGCGAGTCATACGCTTCCAAAAGGCACCGTATGGACTCTATACGACTCCTTGTCAAGCAAGCGAGCGTATGCGAGTCATACGCTTCCAAAAGGCAGCGTATGGGGTCTACTGCGCTGTGCTAAAGAGTGCGCACAGCTCAGTGACGCAAGCTAAAGAGCTCGCTCACTGCTCACTGTCTTCTCCAAATCAGCAGAAACTCCATGGTTGAACTCAAAGCTTCAAAATTCTATAACTTAGTCAAAACAAGTCCAAATCCAACTTTTCAAAGGTCTAAATTGGGTAGAATAAAATTCTCTTCCACATGAAACCCTCAAAACTTGAAAACGAGGAAGTTTGATAGATCAAAACTACCAAAACCCAAAAATAATAAATTTTTAGATCTACAAGAATTAAAGCTTCAAAATAGAAAATGACAAGTTCTAAAGTGTCTTAGAAACGTGAGGAGAGACTAATGGAACAATAAAAATGGGCTCTCTTATGGAAGCAAGTTGCACTTGCCTAAGGGGTGTTCTTGGTTGGTGGTGGGTTTAATGGAGAAGAAGAAAAGAGTAATGAAGAGAGAGAAGAAGAATAGGTAATAAATAGGGTAGTGGTGGTAGGTAGGGGGTTCACCCCTTGGTTCATGATGAACCAAGAGCAAATCCCAAACCGAACCAAGCCCACCCAACCAAGAATAAACCAAGCCCAACGAGGAATTAAATAAGGAAATCATGCAATACAAGAATAAATACGTACACGTATTCCAGAAATATGTAATACGAACCACAGGCATTACATCAAGCATCAGGAGACTCTCTCGAGGCAGTCACGATTCTATGTAACCAGTTTGAAACTTTTAAGCAAAAGGATGGTCCACAGAAGTTTGGGATCAAACAACCCTATCTTGTCGAATGAAAGGAAGTTCCATTTCCATCCAAGTACAAGCTGCCAACTATAATGCTATTTAATGACAGTACATCTCCAAGTCAGTATCTCAATCACTTCGAGGTGATGACCAACCAGCTTCAACAAAATGATGCTCTACTCACTAGAGTATTTGTCAGCTGTTTAGCAAGCGTTGCCTATGACTGGTATCATAGCTTGCCAGATGGCTTTATAACATCTTTTGCAATACTAAAACAAATGTTCCTAGAATGGTTCTATGAAGGAACAAACAACATGACCATGTCGGCCCCTATCAAGATTAAACAAAGGCCTAATGGAACTACTGAACGTTTCATAGAGCGCTTCTGTCGCGAAGCACTCAAAATGCCTTTGGGAATTCCAGATGCATTGACTATAGATACATGCAAATCAAACTTGTTACCTATAGTCAGCATAGGGACCGGACCCCCACAATTCCAAGATTGGGCCTCCTTTATAGTAAGTGCTAGGGCAGCTGAAGACAGTGCCGACAAATTCAAACAACTAGGCAACTAGATGCATAATTTTGACAAAGATGAGCATTCTACTACTAACATCGGTGGTCGTCAAAACAACCGTAAAGGCAAGGAAGCGTTAGCCATCAATGTAGGTTAATCAACACCTGTAACAACAGCACCTCCGCAAAGAGCAGCACATCCTAAGGAGGAGTATTCCATTGACGAGGACGACATCCTGAGCATATTTGATTGTCTAATCAAAAGTAACAAACTTCAACTGCCTGAAGGTAAATGGCCAGATGAAATAGGTAAAACTGACAATCCTAAATATTGTATGTATCACAGGTTCTTGGGGCATCAATCCAGGGTGTGCTACGTACTCAATGGGAAGATCCAAGAGCTGATCAATGCTAAGGCAATCACTCTTCAACAAGACGAGGAGACGGTGACTGCTAATGTCGTCTCTCTACAGTTCGGTAACTTTACTGCTCAACTGGTTCATGATGGGGTTGTTTCCATCCCAAAAGCTATCTTGGAGATTGTCAACCTTTCGCCAGCACGAAGTGATGATCTTGTACCTTTGTCAACTGACAAGGGCGAAATCATATGGATTCACCCTGACTTGGTTGCTAATTTTGAACCAAAGCCACTTGCTCCTTCTACCAAGTCAAGAAAAACAGCTAAGTATAAGTGTCACATGACATCACTGGGTGGTCATCTTCCACCTTTGGATGCTACATTCATTCCAGCGGTGGCTTTATCTTCCTCCTCCAAGACGGTCATACCGAAGCCAGAAATCAAGTACCAGCCAGAATTCCATCGGTACAGTCAGCAGTCCCACAAACTGATGACAAAGATGGGATATGATTTACAGAAAGCCCCTGGCTTGAACAATTGAAAAGGGTCTTCGATATCTCTTTTTCTACGTCTTCAGGACAACCAGTCCCATATCGGCCTAAAATTTTGGATAGATCATTCATCTCCCCAAAAGAAGTCTTCTAGGAGCAAGACACGAATGAAAAATTGTAATATGGTTTCTTTCGCACCTGTCCCAGAAGAAGAAGCCATGACTGGTACCAGATCTGAGAGGCTCTATCTCAGAGACTATCCAGAAGGACAAGAAAATATTGTCACTCCTCCTCCTGTCTTCGATGCCCCTCCAACATCGTCTCTTCCTGTTTCTAATGTTCCTTCGGCATCATCACCTCAAGTGGAACTTATCCCTCCTAGGTCGGCAACAGCTGACAAAGGCAAGCATCCGGCCCGTTTCGATAAAAACTTAAAGAAAACTACATTCCAAGGACTCAAAAAATTGTATAATTTTGACATATTGGCTCAACTAGGCAATACTCTGACAAGATTATTAATTTTCGAACTCCCGTGTCTCTCATGGGAAACTCGAAGAACATTAAGTGAAGCTTTGATGCAAGCCGATGCTTGTCTGGCACATCTCAAGAAACCAGACGAAGAACCGGTGGCATGCTTTCATTGTCATAGCGTGATGGAATTGATGTCCAATATCACCGTCACTCAGGATGATATGTTACTTGAAGGCAATCAACATGACCGACCTTTCTACTTTACAGGGTATGTTGACACAATGAAAGTCGACCGTATTCTGGTCGACCCTGGATCTGCACTCAGCATTATGCCTAAAACTTTATTGAATGCACTGAGAATCCCAATCCATAACCTCTCTACAATAGTCACGACTATTCTGGGGTTTAATTCTGGAAGAAGCGAACCATTGGAAAAGATTCACCTAAAGGTCCAAATTAGCAATCTTTGTACAAAAGTCATATTCTATGTGATTGACAATCATGTTTCCAATAATGTATTGTTAGAAAGACCGTGGTTGCATGAACATAACATCATGCCATCAACTTTCTATAAATACTTCAAATATGTTGATGATAATAGAGAAGTTCGGAAAGAATGGCTGATCTTAATCCCTTCCGAGGTATTGAAGCATATTATACAGATTCCAGAATGATAAAGAAGAGTTCATGAAAGTCGTACTGGCTATGGACACTGAAGAAGATAGGAAGAATGATCCAGATGAGGTCTTGGTAATTTCGATCAAGGGACGCACTTCTCGTCTCTCATCTTCTCAGACGTTGACCATCAATCTTTCTCCTTCTACCAAGCATCCTCTTGCTGAAAAGATGGAGCATAGGGAGCTCACCTCTTCTGAGCCTCTTGTTATTGACCTTCTCGTAACAAGCCTCCTACTTCTCCTCCTCTTGTTATTAATTTTGGCAAGCCATCAGCCAAGGTTAAAAACACTGTTGTAAATGTTGATGCAAATATCAATAAAGTAGCATCTCCTTTACATTACATTGATGTCAATTATTACACATAATGTTATCTAGAAATTCTAGATAACTTCGAACCTTTGACTTTGGAGGGAATTCAACCCCTCCAAACTGAGGTATCATTAGAACCAATACAAAACTCATTCTTTCTAGTTACCTCCCAGAGGAAAGATGAGCATCCTATCCTCTTCAGCAAAGGACTGAATCAAAAGTCTACATATGATAGCAAATCTGAAAATGATAATAGCGGACGAATCCAACTACGTTGTTACAGTCAACAATCCAGGGATATCATTTAAAAGATGGGCTATAACTTCAAATTCGGCCTCAACGATGGTAAGGTTAGACGAACTCCTATTCGCATACTCACTCCCGAAAGGAAAGTCGTTGCAATACTTTAATAAAATAAAGCATGGGTTAGGCTACACTTTGCCAATCTCAACCCCAGATGTTTCTGAATCTGATAAAGAAGAATGATCTAATTCTTCTGACTCTTCGTCATAGGATTTAGATACCAGCATAGGTCATATCCATCGAGTGATTGTATCTTCCAATATGGTGACCGTTGAGTTCTCAAAGGACGATGATGACTTCATCGAGACCCCTAAAATTGATCCTTGGGCATATAGGATGGATACTCAATGGGAACTTTGCTTCGAACAATACGAACCACCCACTGAGGATTAATTGGTCCAGATCGACGTCGAAGATGAAGCTTCTCCAAGGCCGACCTTTATCAGCAAAAGCCTTCCGGAGCAGACAAAAAAGAGCTGATCCAGCTCATCAGATTATACATTGATGTATTTGCCTGGAGCTATAAAGATATATCGGGATTAGATCCTCAAACTGCTACTCAGAAGCTCAACATTCTGCCAAATGCTAGGCTAGTCAAACAACAACATCGTCGATTTTGACCTGTTACGATGGACGCCGTAGAAGCTGAAGTCAAGAAGCTCATCGCTTGCGGCTTTGTCAGAGAGGAACAACATCCGGACTGGGTGGCTAACGTTGTCCTAGTTATAAAGAAACATGAAAGGTCCGAATCTGCATTGACTTTAGAGACCTTAATGAAGCTTGTCCCAAAGATGAGTTCTCTCTTCCGATCACTGATGTCATGATAAACAATACTTGTGGGTTCGAACGAATGTCTCCCATGGATGAATTCTTTGAATAAATTCAGATCAAGATGAACCCCAAAGATGAAAAATGTACATCTTTCCGTACTCTTTTAGTAGTCTACTATGACACAGTCATGCCATTTGGCCTTGAGAACACTGGTACCACCTATCAGCGGGCCTTGAGCACCATCTTCCATAAACATTTACGGAAGACAGTCGAATGCTATGTTGACGACATTGCTGTCAAGAGTCATTTAAAGGAAGATCACATCCATGACTTAAGAACTATCTTTGATCTAATGCGCCAGCATCAACTCAAGATGAATCCCACTAAGTCATTCTTGGGAGTCTCTAGTGGCAAATTCCTCGAATTCGTTATTACCTCTAAGGGTATACACGTTGACCCCAAGAAAGTCAAAGCCATTCAAGAGATGCGTCCTCCATGCAACCTAAAAGTGCTATGAGGATTCCAGGGATGGCTTGCATACATCAGGATATTCATCTCAAATCTCTCTGGATGCTGCAGATCGTTCACTCAATTATTGAATAAAGGTGTGTCTTTTATTTAGACTGACGAATGCCAACAAACATTTGAAGACATAAAAAAATATCTGATGAACCCCCCCAGTCCTAGTTCCTCCAATCACAGGAATACCTTTCTTGATGTATGTTCGAGCAATGGATCATTCTCTAGGCGTCCTGCTAGCTCAAAAAAATAAAGTTTATGAGCAAGCGATTTGTTATCTCATTCGCACGATGATCGGTGCTGAACATCGACACAGCCATGTGGAAAAAGCATATCTAGCCTTGATGTTCATCGTTCAGAAAATACGGCATTATATCACGGGCCAGACCATTCATGTCATCTCTAGAGTCAATCCTCTATGAGTTTTGATGAAGAAGCCTAGTACACTCAATTCTAGATTTGCTATATAGGCCATATTGCTAGCACAATATGATATGGTCTATGTTTCGCAAAAGTCTATTAAGGGCCAACTAGCTGACTTCTTGGCTGCTTGTAACACCCCAGTCCCAAAATACGTACGACTAGGAACGTAGCATGCCAACTGCATATGTACGAGATATACTCCAATATATAGAAATCTCGAACACATACATAAGCTGTATTGTGAACAAAAATAACAGACAGTTACATGTAAAGTTATATCTCATCCAAATAAAATATAAAGAAAATGGTATATCATGAATCAATGTAATTGTCAAAATATAGCTATTGGCCGGGCAAAGACAAATCCACTACCGGCGCTAGAATAAACTAAAAAAATAGAGTCCAACCTCTAAGATAAGCAGAATAAGAAAATGATGACTAAATAGGCTCCTCGACCTAGTAGGGGTAGCTGTGAACAGAAGGTACGACTCCCTCGAACGTGAAGGATGAGTACATACCGGAGCCATACTCCTGCGGAAAGTCCTGTAGATCTATACCTGAAGAAATCACCAGGTCCTCAGAGGGACGTAATAAGATACAAAAAGAGCATGCCACATAAACTTGTAACCACAACTTTTCTAAATTGGGGTATTTTTAGTAATTTTGTGATATTTTTGAATTTTTATTATTTTATTAGTTAATTTGATTGGTGTGAAGCTTTGATTGGTGTTTTTGGTAGTAGAAGGTGGTATAACCTTAGTCAACCTTGATTAGAAGACTAACCATGTGATTAGAATTATTTTTTGGCTTCTTAGATTTTAATTTAGAGCTATTGTCCATTTTAGGAAACATTTAAATTATTTTAAAGTCATTTTACACGTAGCCTTTAAGCCTTTTTGTCAATGGGCCTTTAAACCAACTTAAGGAGTGCTTAGCCCATAACCAAACCCTAAACCTAATCCCCATACCCCCTGGATAGCCATAAATAGCAGCCCCCCTTTTTATTGTGTTTAAACCTAGTAGCCGTCACAAGTTCACAAACCCTAATTTTCCCTTCTCCTCCAAAGGTCCTATTTTCTCGTTTCTTACCCAAATCCTTGCAAACAAAGTGCGTTGCAATCGTTGGGAGGAGAGGAACCTGCTGGAGACTTGCTAGCAAGGGATCAAAGGCGTTTGACCAGAGGAAATCGGCATCGACGTGTTTGGAGGCACGTAGCATTGAGATTTTGACTCTCAATAGTTAAACCCGTCTAAACACTTGTTATTCCAAATTTTTTTTGCAGATACATCCATACAGGTACCTCAGACCTGTGCATGAAGTTTGGTAGGTTTTTGTGTTCGTTTGATAGCCGTATCAGACACGTGTCGGTCAATTGGAACACGCGTTCGACAGAATACCACTTAGAACTGAAAGTTGGTATTTTTTGATTCTGTTTTCATAAATTTTTTGCTGTTACTATTTGAAATAACTTTTATGAAGATGGATCTTGATTCGACATGATTTCAGTATCCGAATCGGATACGGACACACGTGCACGAGGCCCGTACACGGCCCCGTGCATGCTCTGCTGTCCGAGTGTCATAACTCGATGCACAAGACTCTGTTTTGCATAAAATTTCATTGACATGTGGGGGCAACCTCTGCCTACATGCTCCTAAAATTTCATGATATTTTGTGAAGCATGTGCGGAGAATCTAACATGCACGGGTCAGCCCGTACTCAGCCCGTACTATGCACGGGTCAGCCCGTACTGTGCACGCGGCTAAAAAGTGCTGCTGACACGGCCTTCGTACGTGAACACGATGCGACGAAGATCCGTTCCAGGAGCACGAGCATGAAGCCCTAGACCTAGGCTACCCAGGGACCCGATCTCGAGACACGGTGTGGCTCGAATCGCGAGCCACGGGGCTCGACACGCACCCACGAGGCCGCACATGCGCGCGCGCACAGTTGCACGGGTTCGCATGTCCTGTGTCACGTAGACGCGACGTGGTGTCATGTCAATATGTCCTAGACCTAGACCAGGACCCCACCTAGCTATGTGCATGAGCATGAGGCTTCTCGTGTTGCGTGTGGCGTTCAATCGAGCAAAAATGCACGTGCACGTACACTTGTCAGTACATGCGTATCCGGTTTTCTTCGATACGCACTCCGTGGACACGATGCAGACACGGGTTAGACCCCGTGAGTACCCGAGTATGTCACACACGTATACACCTTCGTGTTTGCCAAGTTTTACGGGTTCTAGTTGAGTATTATGTGTTTTGGGCTTTGAGTTAGATTTTTGGGTATCGGTTTATATATTTTTTGAATTGATTTTGTGAGAATTAAACTCAGAATTTCTGAGTTTATATTATGCTAATTAGAGTCTGGACTTGTTGGTATTAACCTCTATTTATACTTTCAAGTGATACTATCATATGTTATATATATAGTTCTTTATATCTCTATGTATATATATATATATACACATATAAGGTTATACATATATATATATATATATATATATATATATATATATATATATATATATATATATATATATGAAGAGTTGAAAGATTTTGTATTTTATTCTTAGATTTTGAACCTAAACAGCAGCCAACACACACACACACACACACACACACACACACACACACACACACACATACACACACACACACACTCTCGTTCCAATTGTATTGTAAGCTTATGTATATATGTATGTATGTATGTATATATAGGTATATCTACATATGTATATATATATATTGTGTTGAATGAATGGATATATAACTATATATATGTGTTTGCCATTGGGTGTAACCTATGGATTAAGGAGTCAGTTTAGGATTGACCCTATGAGCCTAAATTATTCGAGTTGACTAGCAAGTTGACCAAGTTGACAAAAGTCAACTTTGGGTCAAACTTGATCCAAATCGACTCAAACGGACTTAGACTGACTTGATAACTTGTGTTTGACCTAAAAATTGGTAGATGGACTAGTTGACTTATAGTTGTCCAGGTTTGACCAGGGTTGACCAGAGTTGACTTTGACCTAGAAGGACCTAGAATCATTTAGAATGCATTGTCGGCTATTCTTATTTCATATTAGACACTTTGTAATCTATGGTTGTTCTAAATAGGACTTTTTGACTCTAGTTTGGATTCATATTCTCATCAGACATTCGGGATACCAGGCGAGTACATTCTCTGATAGTTTTTTCATTTACTTGTCAATTTCTATATTTCAGTTTTAGTCAGTTGTATTTGATTCTCGGTTACAAATATGGATTGATATTTCTGGAATTCATGTATACGATACACATACCTTACTTTTCTAGCCTCTATTACATGAACCACTACAAGAATCACCTACAAGTACCTTCAGGTTTTGGCTAGATTTGTTCTCAATTTACGTGTCGTATTATGGATTCACTCATATTTGTCGAGCGGGAAAATACTTGAGTAGACCTGTAAATATTCCTAAATACTCGAACCAGCTCCCTGTGAATTATATAAGAACGATAGCCATCCCACACTTGCCAGTGTGTGATGTGCCGGATTACCCCTAGCCATTTACATGTCGATCTCAGTATTTTAAAATATACTGTGAGTATTGTTAAGAATATTTACTAGAATTGCCACAAGAATCTTACTGGAATCATCACAAGAATCGTTAAAGAATCTCCCTACTTGAATCATTAATTGGAATCACACTTGCCATATATTGTACTACTAGACTCATATCACATTATTCTAGTTCAGCTAGCTTTTATTTACAGTCTTCATTGACATGGTATTCTGTTTCACAGCTTTTACTTTCCTTTTTTTAACTATTGTTTTACATCTTAAACTGTCTAGAACTTCCATGCTTCATCAATATAACTGTCTATAATTGTTTTATAGTCTTTGTCATTGACTTGGATTTGCTTGATAAGATGTATTCGTTCCTGTCCTGACTGGACATGTTAAAAATATTACAGATGTTAGCCCTGAGGATGCATGCCCTACTCACTATGGATCTGGAGAGGGATTAGCTACCTTTGGCCCCGACTCTCAGGAGTGATCGGAAGACTAGTTTAGTAGACTGTTTTAGATTTCTTTACTAGAACTTGAGTTGTAATAATTTGAGAGTTGACTTATTTTGAGTTGTTTTGAGATACTATCATTTAGTAGTTTTTATTTGTTTTCTTTTAGTTATAGAATTCTGTGTTATCCTATCCTGCTTAGACTGTGATTGAGTTATATTATTTCTATACTTGTCCTCTGTTCGGAGTTGAGATTTAAGATAAATATATTATATAATTGCGTGAGTTGGTTTAGATAGTGACCTAGTACAACATTCTACCGCCGATTCTGCGGCGTAGGCTGGGCATTGTTACGTACTTGTACCCTTATACTGGGTACCGGTCGTGACACATTTTTAGTGGTGGTCCATGCTAGTCGAGAGTCGTATTAGTGCGATATCGTAGTAGTACAGTGATTTAGTTGTACTGCTAACGAGCCTGCGATTGGAACTAAGAAATAGGCATTAGCGGAGAGGTACTCAATTACAGTTAGGAAAAAATTCTGATCTAATTCGTGCCATCTACACATTCTTGCTGATAATTGCCTTCTTTGAAATAAACTGTCCTCCTTTGATTATATCGCTTCTTTCTCAGTAATTGATTCTTGTTTGATCTGTCTTCAGGAAGGTGGAGACACAATCGCATCGTTCTGGCCTAAGAAATACCACTGAGAGGTCTGCCACTTTTTGCCCGACTCAGCAGGACCCTGGGACCGCAGCATCTCTCGTTCCTGCTCAGTTGGGAGCCTCTACAGCTTTTGGGGGTGCTCCTCCATTGGTTCCAAGGACTACCACGGGGATTCAGGGGATGCTACCGCCACCGCCTCAGGGGACAGTTGATATGGCACAGTTCTTCGCCTTCATGCAGCAGATGATGAAAGCTCAGCGACGTCAGTCAAAGGATATGAGGAAGGGCATTGATAATGCCCATCAGCTAGCCATGGTAGCAGTGGAGAAGGTGACTGCCCAGTTGCAAGGAGGGCAGATTCAGCCATACCAGCTGAAGATACCGGACATTCAAGAATTCCAGAAGATGCGTCTGCGAGACTTCAAGGGTACGGAGGGCATCCTTTATGCGGACGACTGGATCGAGCACATAGAGGAGATCTTCCACCTTGCAGAGTACCAGCCCGACTCTAGATAGAGGCAGCTGGCAGCTAGATGTAGGACCTTACCCATATATGGTACCAGACCGACCCCAGATTTTATACAGAGGGGCAGACTTGGGAGGCTTTCAAGAAGCTTTTCAATGAGAAGTTCTTATCCGATACAGCACTTGGCGCCTTAGAGACGCAGTTCGAGAACCTAGTTCAAGATAACCGGACTGTAGAGGAGTATGCCGGAGAATTCTGTCGCCTGGGAAGATTCGTTGAGGGCCTTAGCGAGACAGCGAACGCTCGGAGGTTCAGGAAGGGCTTGATCAAGGAAGTCAAGTTCGTGACCAAGAGTGACAAAGATGCTACCTTTGAGCAGATATTGGCAGGAGCCATGGCAGGAGAGGATGACTTGGAGCTCAAGTTTAAGAGGAGTCGGAAAGATTCAGGAGGGGCCAGTGGGAGTGGAAAGTATCCCTGTATGCAGAAGATAGTGCACTAGCCTCAACAGATGTCACTACCACATTTTAGTTTGAGGGTATTTTGGTCATTTTGAATTGTTGAAGTGATGATTATTATTTTTGACTTTTGCTAGTTGAGACTTTGGAGACTAACCTAGATGTTGACTCTAGCTATGGTGACTTGATTAGCATGGTGGGACCCTAGTCTAACTTAAGTCAACCTAAGTTAAGTTATTTAGAATCAAGTTTCAAATAGGAGAAGAAATAATTAGTTTCATGGGCTTTTGACCTAAGGAGTGATTTTCCATTACCACTGAAACTTGGCCCAAGCCCATGCCATGAAAACCTAATTCCTTCCTTTAGTGGCCGGCCACGTTGGAATTTCCCCTATAAAGTCTCTCTTTCATTGTTCTTGCCTCTTTTGTATCAAATCAACTTTTTGAAGGGAGAGGTAATTTCCATTCTTCCCTAATTCATAACCCTCTCATTTTAATTCCTTTTTCATTCAAATCTTTTGCAATAGAATCTATACAGCCTCTACTTGATGTTCATGGGAAGAAATTTCAGTTTGGGAACAATTTGGAGCTTTTGGCTAACAAGGAGGAACCCCCTCTATTGAAGCTTTTTCTTGAGATTGACACTCTTTGGGTAAACCCCTCAAACTCATCATTCTTTCTGATTTCTTTGCATGGTAGCCTAGATCTAGGTGTCCCCTAGCTGTGGTGTAATTTTGTGAGAGTTTGCCTTGATTTCGTGTCCGTATCGGACACGTTTTATAGCCTAGTTCTAGGTGTTTGTAAAAATACCTCAATAGAAATTATTTTGATATTTTTGAAAAGTGTTTGAATAGAAATGTTGATTTATATGTGTGTTTTAATTTCCTAATTTACCGAGCCAACTTTGAGCCATGTCCATGTCCAAACAGGACACGACATTCCCGCTGCACACGTGCGGGCAGTGTCCTGCTGCCCGACTATGAGTGCTCTTCGCACAGGACACGAGGATACAGGAATTTTGGGAAGAACATCGCGGCGTTGACTGACACCATCCTCCCAAAATTTGGGATCATATGGTGCACTACACGATGAGGAATCGTGCCCACACTGGACACGTACTGTGCACGCACATCGCAATACACGTACTGATACGGGCTTTTCTTGTCGACACGGCGACATGTGGACTCGTATCAGGGTCCTAGACGTGTAGCCCTACCCTAGACGAACACGTGGACATGTGCACATGTACTATAGTGCACTATATCGTATCATAGATCGACTGACATGCGTGCACGAGACTGCACGGTGTCGTATGTGTTCGTATGTGTTCTAATTTGATTGGACACGTCATGTCCCACTTTGGGGACACGACACGCACTGTAATGCATGTTCACACATACACGAATGATAACCAACCATTTAAATTTGATTATTAGTGTATTTTCATCTAGAAACTGTAGTTTCCCCATGTTCTGATACCTAGTTCACTGTTAGTTAATTTTTTGAGATTTAAATTAGGATTTACTATTTTCTTTGATGATTAAATTCAATGTTGGTTCACCAGTACATATCTGAGATTAAGCTACATATTGGGTTTTCAGGTTGGCATGGGATTTTGGTTTTCGATTTTGCTTTTGGACTGTTAAACCCGAAAAACTGATTTGTACACACTCAAATCTGATTTCCAAAAACCTGAGAACAGTTTTTGTGTACTGTTTTCACGTATTGACACAACACCCTATTATACACACACACTCACACATTGATTCCCACACATACACACATATATACAAGCTGTGAACACGCACCCTTTACTGTTTACACACACACATGGGTACACATTACTGCTAACCCCTTACACTAAAACTGAACCCAGGTTGTGACCTATACACACACACCACTGATGTCTACACACATACACACACACACACACACACACACACACACACACACACACACACACACACACACACACTCTACTGAAAATAAACTGAGAACACTTTGACACATTACTCTACATCAACCTGAGAACCTATACGACTGTTATCCATGCACACACATAAACTGAACACTAAATTCCATATTATACACACACACATATGTACAAAGCTGAGAACACACCACCCAACACTTATACACATGTACCCATAAACTGAGAACATTATATACACACACATTTGTACTGATTTGCTAACACTCTATATGCACAGACACACACTGAGATACACTCACACACCCATGTCCCTTGAGACACTCACCGACACATTACACTCAAACCTGAGGATTGCACTCTTTCACACATAAATAGTCATGTGAGCATGTATTATAGATCAAATTGCCTATACACATATATATGTATCTGTCACTATCTCTCTCTCTTTCTATACATGTATATATATATATATATATATATATATATATATATATATATATTTATATATTATATATTTATATATTTTATATATAAAAATATATATATATATATATATAATTATATATATATATATATATATATATATATATATATATATATATATATATTTTATATATATATATATATATATATATATATATATATATATATATATATATATATATATATATATATATATATATATATATAAGTTGCTTATATTGATTTAGTATATACAAATGTGGTAAATAAATATGTGTCTTGCCAATAATAGATTGTATTTGGCATATAGCCCTATGTGATATAGCCTATGTGTATATGGTAATGTGTACACATGAGCTTGTGTGTTGATAGGCTTGTACGGCTTTGTGATGATGTGTGAATGCTAGATAGGTGTAGCTAGGCTTTGTGAGACTTGTCTGGGTTAGGTTTGACCTAGTTGACCTAGTTTGACTAGTGTAGTTGACTAGAGTTGACCAAAGGTTGACTTTAGCCTAGATTGACCCAAACATCATGTAGAATGCATTGTAGCAGTCTATATTATCATTCTGGACATGTTGTGACTTGTGTTGTTCTAAATAGGAGCCAAACACCGCTCCTTAGGCAGTATTTCATTTCAGATACTCAGGATATCAGGCGAGTACATTCTCTGATCATTTCATAACTTGCTTAGAATTATATTCTTGCTCTAGATTACTTTATTTAAATGCTGTCACGTTGGTAACACAGATTGGTACTATATGGATCCCTTCATGAGATATTATTCCTCTCGGGAGCATCAGATACTCATGTCTTGTGTGTTTTACTTACATCATGTATCTCATGCTTCTACTATCATGAATCTATCATGAATCTACTTGTGACTCATGTACTCTCATGAATCACAGAACGTTCACGAATCTATTCATGAATCACTCATTATGAGTCAGTAGCATAGTCATGAATCTTAACGTAACTTGACTGGATCCTTGTGTATTGATTGGGGAAATGGGGGAGTAGAACTAAACATGTGAATGATTCCAAAGTAGTGTAGTCATGAATCAACTCTTTAGTATAGCCATGAATTACCTCCAACTGTTCACATGTTTATCTTGTACTCTGATTCACTAGTCACTGATAGTTCTCTATTTGTAGTAGCTATTTACTTGCAGTTCTACCATATTTTTCTTTCAGTTTCATGTATCTTACTCTCTAGCATATTTATATTTCCTAACCTATTATGATTTGCGTGAGATGTATTGTGCTCGCTCCTGTCCTGACTGGACCAGTTGAAAATATTACAGAGGATGAGGACGAGGCGCTCTGTACTACATATTATGGGACAGCCCTAGAGGATTGCAGTGACTTGGATCTCCAGCAGGATCCATTAGTAGTGGATGACACACCATTAGTCTAGAGTTGTCTTTTCAGTTGTACTTATTTCTCTGGATTATTGTATTTGAGCTTTGGATGTTCTGGATTGCTGTGATATCTTAGACACTTAGTTTCTCTATCTATTTGTATCTTTTGTGGATTCGTTTCATATCTATCTACCTTATCGTATTTCTACCTTAGTTGTGATTGAGACTATATTTCTGTATTGTCCTCCATTCGGAATGTATATACTATACAGGTACCTTATACTGTTAGATGTTGTGACCTAGGACAGCATTCTACCGTCGATACTGCGACGTAGGCTGGGCGTATTCACTTTTCGTGTCCTTACTCTAGGGTGTGGGTCGTGACACGTTTTTAGTGGTGGCCCATGCAGGTCTAGTTTTATGTAGTGGTATTCGAACTAGAGTATCACTACAGCCTGTAGTAGGATTTGGATATGTTGAAGGTACTCAATCACACTAGGAAAACTCCTTATCAGATTCTGTGTATCTACATTTTGCTGCTTATTGTCTTCTTTTAAATATAAACTGTCATCCTTTGATATTTTGACTCATTCTCAGAAATTGTTTTTTTTTATCTGTGTCTCCAGGATGGTTATCGAGACGAGATCGCATCGCTCCATACCGGGGGACGCTACAGAGGGGTCTGCCACCTCGCGTCCTGTGCAACCAGCTCTCGGTACCGCAGCACCAGTTCAGTCCTCAGGAGTGGGCGTTTTAGCTGTTGTTGGAGGAGCACCTCCACCAGTTAGGAGGCAGAGCCCGATGATTCCTGAGATCCTTCCGTCGCAGCAGCCACCACCTGCGGGGATGGTAGATGCTGCTCATCTATTCTCCTTCGTGGAGAGGATTCTGGAGTCTCATCAGCAGCAGCAGTAGCGTCAGACTGTCGAATTCCGTCAGGGGATCGACGAGGCCCAACAGCTGGTCCGTACGACTGTGGAGATGGTGTCTACTCAGGGGCCGCAGCAGCCTCGCCGGAGGAAGAAGGATATTCAGTACTTCCAAAAGATGCACCCTAGAGACTTCCTAGGTACCGAGGGCATACACTACGCAGATGACTGGATTGAGCACATCGAGGAGATTTTTTGGCTGGCGGAGATACCAGCCAGACTTTATATTGAGGCATCGGGCAGTCAGATGCAGGAACTAGCCCGTACCTGGTACCAGACAGATCCCCGAGTGGGAACAGAGGGTCAGACCTGGGAGCAGTTCAATGAGCTGTTTGAAGAACAGTTCTTCCCGGATGTGGCACTAGGAGGCATCGAGGTGCAGTTCGGGAGTCTGGTTTAGGGGAACTAGACAGTTACAGAGTACGTCATAGAGTTCTGCCGGTTGGCCAGGTTTATAGATGATTTGACGGAGAAGACGAAGGCTAGGAAGTTCCGTCAAGGGTTGATCAGGGAGGTTCGGTCATTGACTAAGAGTGACCGGAATGCTACCTTCGCGGAGATCTTTGTAGTAGCCATGGCCACGGAGGATGACCTGGGGCTGAAACTGAAAAGAGGCCCAGATTTCCAGGGAGCCAGCATCAGCGGAGGCCAGGCCAAGAGCCTCATTTTCAGTACCAGCAGCCGCAGAGGCAGGTGCATCAGTATCAGTTCCAGTCACAGCAGTTCCAGCAGCAGGACCGTGCACCTTTCCAGCAGGTGCAGCATCAGAAGCCGAAGGTGCAGCATCAGGTACCGAGACAGCAGTCCACCAGCTGTATTTACTGTAAGAAGCCGGGGCACAGGTGGAGCGAGTACAGGAAGAGATTGGGCAGGTGCCTACTATGTGGAGGAGCTGATCATCAGTTGAAGGAGTGCACTCGGTTCACAGGCAGAGCAGTGCAGGGAACGGGAGCCAAGGCTCCGACAGGACAGCAGAAGAGACCTCTGCAGACTCAGCAGCAGAGGTTTATCCAGCATTAGCAGCAGGCCCAGAGAGGTCAGCAAGGACGAGTTTTTGCCATGGCGGTCGAGGATGCAGAGGCCATTGTGGAGTTAATCGCAGGTTCGGTTCTTCTCGACTCTATTCCAGCTTTTGCCCAATTTGATTCCGGGGCTTCCCACAGTTTTGTGTCGGTATCATTTGCTATTAGACATTGCCTTGTATCTGAATCATTGCCTAGGACCTACAAGATCACGACCGGGGGTGGTGTTATCCTCGTGAGTGATGTTTGCAGAGGGCGGAGTATTATTTTGGAAGGCCGAGAGTTGGAGGTGAGTCTGCTCGTAATGCCACTACCGAACTACGATATCGTATTAGGTATGGATTGGTTGAGCATGTATCACACTAGCATAGATTACCGTGGGAGTAGAGTTTTGTTTGGAGCGCCAGGAGAGCCAGAGTTCGAGTTCACCCGATGGCAGGCAGAGCAGAGCAGCGAACTTTTCTGTAGGGTTTCAGTCGAGGAGCTGGCGGCTCCACATCCTTTGATTGCGAAGTTCATAGATGTCTTTTTGGAGGAGTTGCCAGGACTTCCATCGGACAAAGACGTTGAGTTCTCGATTGACTTGGTTCCCGGCACGGAACCGATTTCTCAGCATATCTATCGAGTGAACAACGGTGAGTTGGTGGAATTGAAGAAGCAGGTAGATGAGCTGCAGGACAAGGGCTTCATCCGATCGAGTTCTTCACCTTGGGGTGCACCGGTACTCTTTGTACCCAAGAAGAATGGGTCGGTACTGATGTGTATCGACTACAGGGCACTCAACAACCCGACGACCAAGAACAGATACCCATTGCCGCGAATTGATGATCGTTTTGATCAGTTGAGCAGAAGTCAGGTTTTCTCGAAGATTGATCTGAGGTCAGGTTATCATCTGGTAAAGGTGAAGAGGAAGGATATTCCGAAGACCACATT
Source organism: Iris pallida (assembly GCA_029216955.1). NCBI lineage: Eukaryota > Viridiplantae > Streptophyta > Magnoliopsida > Asparagales > Iridaceae > Iris > Iris pallida. The sequence continues at coordinate 17,997,847 of JANAVB010023999.1, read as the reverse complement.
TAGGACGCGGTATGGGCAGTTTGAGTTCTTGGTTATGTCGTTTGGGATGACCAATGCCCCGACGGTATTTATGAACTTGATGAACAAGGTGTTCCACTAGTACTTGGACATCGTGGTGGTGTTCATCGATGATATCCTGGTGTACTCGAAGACTGAGGAGAAGCATTTGAGAGTGGTTCTGGAGACACTCAGGAGGGAGAAGCTTTATGACAATCTTTCGAAGTACGAGTTCTTTCTGGATAGAGTTGACTTCTTGGGTCATATGGTGACTGGAGATAGGATCTCAGTGGACCCAAGAAGATCACGGCAGTTGAGGCTTGGTCGGTACCGAGTTCAGTATCAGAGATCATGAGCTTCTTGGAACTGGCAGACTATTACTGGAGATTCGTGCAAGATTTCTCCCGGATTGCAGAGCCGTTGACTAGGCTGACCCAGAAGGATGCAGAGTTTGTTTGGTCAGAGGAGTGTCAGGTCGCTTTTGATGAGTTGAAAGCGGCTTAACAACAGCTCCGATTTTGACATTGCCATCAAGATCATGAGGGTTCACTATCTACAGTGACGCCTCAGGAAAGAGTTTGGGTTGTGTCTTGCAGCAGCATGGGAAGGTGATTGCCTATGCTTCCAGGCAGTTACGTCCCCATGAGAAAAACTACCCTACCTACGACTTGGAGTTGGCAACAGTGATATTTGCTTTGAAGTTGTGGAAACACTACTTATATGGAGAAAGGATGGAGATCTTCACAGATCATAAGAGCTTGAAGTATGTGTTTACACAGAAGGAGCTCAACATGAGGCAGCGCAGGTAGTTGGAGTTGATGAAGGACTTCGATATTTCACTACAGTATCACCCAGGGAAGGCCAACGTGGTTGCCGATGCCTTGAGTAGGTATCCGACAACCATGTGTTTGACTATGGATCGTCACTTGCTAGCAGATTTGGAGAGCCTAAGGATTGAGGTAGTTGTACTAGGAGTTCAGATGTAGATGTGGGGCCTTCAGATTCAGTCAGACTTGATGTAGAGGATCAAGTCGACGCAGTTTGAGGATGTTGCTCTGCGGTGTATCCGAGAGCAGGTTCGAGCAGGGCTAGTAGATGATGAGTTTACTCTTGCAGAGGATAGCGCTTTGAGGCACGTTTCCAGGATGTGTGTGCCCAGTGGAGAGCTCAGGGAGCAGGTCATGTAGGAGGCCCACCGATCTCAGTACTCTATACATCCTGGTGCCAACAAGATATACAGGAATCTGAGGGAGCACGTCTGGTGGTATAGGATGAAGCGGGAGGTAGCTTGCTTCGTAGCCAGATGTTTGGTCTATCAGCAGGTCAAGGTAGAGAGGCAGAGGCCAGGAGGTTTGTTGCAGCCATTGCCCATTCCAGAGTGGAAATGGGAGCACATTACGATGGATTTTGTTTTTGAATTGCCGCATACACCAGAAGGGAAAGACGCGATTTGGGTCATCGTAGACAGGTTGACCAAATCGGCCCACTTTTTGCCATTTAAAGTAGGTACATCTAGTGAGAGGCTTGTATAGATATACATACGACATATTGTCAGGATTCATGGAGTTCCGGTCAGCATTGTCTCATATCGGGATAGTCACTTTACTTTCCATTTCTAGCGGAGTCTGCAGACTAGTTTGGGCACTTAGCTCAAGTTTAGTACTGCATACCACCCTCAGACGGACGGACAGTCAGAGAGGACTATTCAGATGCTCGAGGACATGTTACGGACGTGCGTCTTGGATTTTGGAGGATCCTGAGAGGATCACCTGTATTTGGTGGAGTTTGCTTACAATAATAGTTTTCAGGCCAGCATTGAGATGTCACTCTTCGAGGCTCTGTACGGGCATAGATATCGTACACCCTTATCTTGGGATGATGTCGGAGAGCGAGCTTTATTGGGACCTAAGATGGTTGTTGACGCAGTCGAGAAGGTGAAGCTCATCAGGGACAGACTTCGTGTGACGCAAGACAGACATCGGCATTGGGCCGATAGCCACCGGAGGCCTTTAGAGTTTGAGGTACAAATTAGAGATAGAATTAGAAGTAGGTTGTTTATTTGTGTTTGTTTGATCATGTTTGATTATTTTGTAACTTGAGACCTTGTTTGTGTTAGGTCAGAGATATGGTTTTTCTGAGAATATCTCCGACTCGTGGTACCATATGTTTTGGTGGAGGTGGAAAGCTTAGCCCGCGCTTCATCGAACCTTTCGTGATCAGCAGGAGAGTCGGTGATGTGGCATACATGCTAGACTTGCCACCTGCACTAGTGGGTGTCCACAACGTATTCCATGTATCATAGTTGAGACGGTATATGGCTGATCCTAGCCATGTACTTGACCATTCGGAGATTGAGGTGGGACCTACCCTCAGTTATCCAGAGCAGCCAATGAAGATTCTGGATCGCCGAGAGAAGGTACTGAGAAACCAGGTGTACCCTTGGTTTGTGTGCATGGAGGCATCATTCTCCAGGAGAGTCTACCTGGAAGCGGGAGGATGAGATGCGCGAGCGATACCCATATCTTTTTGGACCTTGAGGTATGATTATCTATCCTTCTCATCAGTTTAGTTTCGTCTTTTAACTTCGAGGACAAAATTCTTTTAAAGAGGATAAATTTGTCACTACCACATTTTAGCTTGAGGGTATTTTGGTCATTTTGAATTTATTTTGAATTGTTGAAGTGATGATTGTTATTTTTGACTTTTGCTAGTTGAGACTTTGGAGACTAACCTAGATGTTGACTCTAGCTATGGTGACTTGATTAGCATGGTAGGACCCTAGTCTAACTTAAGTCAACCCAAGTTAAGTCATTTAGAATCAAGTTTCAAATATGAGAAGAAATGAATAGTTTCATGGGCTTTTGACTTAAGGAGTGATTTTCCATTCCCATTGAAACTTGGCCCAAGCCTATGCCATGATACCCTAACCCTAATTCCTTCCTTTGGTGGCCGGCCACATTGGGATTTCCCCCTATAAAGTTTCTCTTTTATTGTTCTTGCCTCTTTTGTATCAAATCAACTTTTGAAAGGAGAGGTAATTTCCATTCTTCCCCAATTCATAACTCTCTCATTTTAATTCCTTTTTAATTCAAATCTTTTGCAATAGAATCTAATTAGCCTCTACTTGATGTTCATGGGGAGAAATTTCAGTTTGGGAACAATTTGGAGCTTTTGGCTAACAAGGAGGAAACCCTCTATTGAAGCTTTTTCTTGAGATTGACACTCTTTTGGTAAACTCTTCAAACTCATCATTCTTCCTGATTTCTTTGCATGGTAGCCTAGATTTAGGTGTCCCTAGCTGTGGTGTAAGTTTTGTGAGAGTTTGCATTGATTTCATGTCCATATCGGATACGTATCATAGCCTAGTTCTAGGTGTTTGTGTAAATGCCTCAATAGAAATTATTTTAATATTTTTGAAAAGTGTTTGAATAGAAATATTGATTTATATGTGTGTTTTAATTTCCTAATTTACTGAGTCAACTTTGAGCTGTGTCCGTGTCCAAACAGGACACGAACATACCTACTGCACATGCGCGGGCAGTGTCCTGCTGCCCGACTGTTAGTGCTCTTCACACAGGACACGAGGACACGTGAATTTTGGGGAGAACATCGGGGCATTGACTAACACCAGCCTCCCAAAATTTGGGATCATATGGTGCACTACACGATGAGGAATCGTGCCCACACTGGACACGCGTTGTGCGCACACAGTCGCAATACACGCACAGATACGGGCTTTCCGTATCGACAGGGCTTTCCGTATCGACACGGCGACACGTGGACTCGTGTTAGGGTCCTAGACGAATAGCCCTACCCTAGGCGAACACGTGGACATGTGCACGTGTACTGTAGTGCATTGTGTCGTATTCTAGATCGACTGACACGCGTACACGAGACTGCGATGTGTCGTATGTGTTCGTGTGTGTTCAAATTTGATTGGACACATCGTGTCCCACTTTGGGGACATGACACATACTGTAATGCATGTTCACACATACACGAATGATTACCAACCATTTAAATTTGATTATTAGTGTATTTTCATCTCAAAACTGTGGTTTCCCTAAATTCTGATACATAGTTCACTGTTAGTTAATTTTCTGAGATTTAAATTAGGATTTACTGTTTTCCTTGATGATTAAATTGAATGTTGGTTTACCATAACATATCTGAGATTAACCTATATGTTGGGTTTTCAGGTTGGCATGGGATTTTGGTTTTCGATTTTTCCTTTGGACTGTTAAACCTGAAAAACTGTTTTGTGCACACTCAAATCTGATTTCCAAAAACCTGAGAATAGTTTTTGTGTACTATTTTCACATATTGACACAACACCCTATTGTACACACACACTCACACATTGATTCTCACACATACACACAGATGTACAAGCTGTGAACACACACCCTTTACTGTTTACACACACACATGGGTACACATTACTGCTAACCCCCTTAAACTAAAACTGAACCCAGGTTGTGACCTATACACACACACCACTGATGTCTACACACACACACTCTACTGAATAAAAATTGAGAACACTTTGACACATTACTCTACATCAACCTAAGAACCTATACTACTGTTATCCATACACACACATGAACTGAACACTAATTTCCATATTATACACACACATATATATGTACAAAGCTGAGAACACACCACCCTACACTCATACACATGTACCCATAAACTGAGAATATTATATACACACACATTTGTACTGATTTGCTAACACTCTGTCTACACACACACACTGAGATACACTCACACACCCATGTCCCTTGAGACACTCACCCACATATTACACTCAAACATGAGGATTGTACTCTTTCACACATAAATAGTCATGTAAGCATGTATTATAGATCAAATTGCCTGTACACATATATATATGTATCTGTCACTATCTCTCTCTATACATGTGTGTATATATATATATATATATATATATATATATATATATATATATATAAAATATATATATATATATATATATATATATATATTTATATATATATATATATATATATATATATATATATATATATATATATATATATATATATATATATATATATATATATATATATATATATATATAATATCTATATTCCTGTATGTTAATATGCAATATGTAACATATATATATATATATATATATATATATATATATATATATATATATATATATATATATATATATATATATATTGTATATATATATTATATATATAGAGAAAAATGTACCTAAGGTCGACCTTAGGTAAGTTACCTAAGGTCGACCTCATTTTCCTCACTTTACAACATTTTTTTCTTGAATGTTTTTTTATGGGATTGATCTACACCTTATTGATTGGCAACATACCAAATTTCAAGTGATTATAATATTGTTTAGCCCCCTATCTATCCCTTGCAAAATCGACGGTCTAAAACTTTGCTGCTACACCGTCGATTTTGCAAGGGATAGATAGGGGGCTAAACAATATTATAACCACTTGAAATTGGTATGTTGCCAATCAATAAGGTGTAGATCAATCCCATGAAAAAACATTCAAGAAAAAAATGTTGTAAAGTGAGGAAAATGAGGTCGACCTTAGGTAACTTACCTAAGGTCGACCTTAGGTACATTTTCCTCATATATATATATTTAACCAAAACCCCCTTTTTATTAATTAAGGCTCGAAGACCGAAGCCAGAACAAGTATACAAGTCGCAAAATGCCGAAGCCTATACAAGTATACCACCCAAAAAGAGGAAGGAGGAAGGGGGGTGCAACAGCTAGCAAGAGCTAGAGAAGGAATGGGGACCAGAATGTCCTCGGGCTGTGGGCACACCGGGTGCTCCTTTTACGACATTAGCGAAAGACTTTCCGGATGAGCTGGTTGGCCGAGTATTGGAGTCCTTCGTATCTAGCCTTGTTGCGATTCTTCCAAATGACCCACGTGGCGGCCGCTGCGACGATCTGGTGTCCGTGAGAGGCCGAGCCCCAGGAGGCCGCAAGATCGTAGAAGCGCCCA
>JANAVB010023999.1:17946824-17986824 GCA_029216955.1 Iris pallida | reverse complement strand
CAATCACGCATGTCCGAGTCCTATATGTGACTCTCAACTTCGTGGTATAAATGTGTCAAGGCCTATGAATGCAACACAACAAAGGCGGTCCCATAACTCTAGGTTTCAATGTGTAATAAGTAAATAAATAATAGGAATATAACTCTATCTAAACAAAGTATCACAGTTTATTTTGCAGAAGAAAATAATGAATAAATGCATGAATATATACTAAAGTAAAATAAACAGCTAAAGGCAAGGTATCTTGCCTGAGGGTGGTGCGAGAAGCAGCAAAATCCAACAATCAGAATCGTTAGTATGAAAGTCAAAATCTCCAAAGAGATCCGGATGCTGAAACAAATATCACGAATGAGTTTGGTATAAATGATATGTCTAGAAAATGCCTGTCCAAAAGTTCAATTATGGAACAAGGGCAAAATCATAATTTTGGGTCAAAGTGATGTCCGCCGTTCAACCCACTTTGTACCGAAAAGTGTGCCAGTACCTACGGTCTCTAAAGTCGTCAAACTATATGTCTATGAATCCGGTTTAAGGAGACGAACCCAACAGTATGTCTAAAGTTGGATTCTGGTGGGCTGTACACAATTTCGTTCATTGGATCGGGTCGCGGGCCCACCAAATAGGCGTTCCGATCGATGTTCTCAGAATCGGACCAAACTTGGCACACAGGACAAAAAAAATGATACGGTCCTGTTGCCCCAAGTTTTATCTCGATCTAACGAACGTACACAAAGTTATGGGCTAGTTTGTAAAGTGTCGATACGGGAGTATCTTGACGGATACACACTGATTTCGTCGTGCACGCACAACGAAATTGAGTTCCGTCAGTTCACACATATCGGCAACATCCATATGCGCTTTTCGATGCATATAGTGCGTCGTCCGACTCCGTATCGGAGAGATTTCTAAAAATTTTAGTTGTTGAAAAGAGTTTTTTCTTGATTTTTAAAATCAGATTACTTGATGCATATTCGACACAAAATTAAATTCCACAAAAAGGTTTTTAGAGGCCTATAGGTTGTCTATGTGGTTGTTTAGGTGGTTTTGAAAATCGGTCACTAGTTCGACAGAAGTTTGTCTACCAAGTAAGGGTTTGGGATGATCTTACCCTATTTTAATGTTTCAGAACCCAAGTATTTTTATGGATTTTTGAGCAAAATTTTAAAAGGGTTTCTACACGAAATTAACTAAAATAATCAATGGGAATCCTAAGGGGTAATATAGGGTGTAGATAGGAATTGACAGAGTCAAAAATAATCGAGTATACAGTAAGAATTTGGGTCGAGAAAGGTAGTACCTCACGATCGGAAGTCCAAGGGCTGCTCTGTTTTAGTGTCGGCCGTGGGCGGCACTTGGTGGCCTCCGGCGACATCGCGACTACTTCAGGCAGCCAGAGGCGCGCACGGGGTGTCGGGGAAATTGGGGGTCTGGTGCTTGGGGTCAGGGAGAGGTGGTGTCGATGGATTTTCTTCGATAAACTCTCGTGGCTGTGCACGTATATATCTATAGTTTAAATCCTATTTGCAATCAAATTCCTAACTTGATCCTGCGTAGGGATCCCTAGGGTTGATGCGAATCTATAGGATTTGAGTTGGGAAGAATTTGTTTGAGATTTGATTCATCAGTTGAGATTTGAATCAAATCTCGATAGTGTTCGCAGAACAGAAAATGAAGGGGCTCGGGCTCTTTGCTGCTAGGCTCTCTTTAGCCTGGTGAACAGTACCCGTGGGTACTGTTCACTAAGAAATTTTCTTCTTTTTTTATATTTATTTTTGTAGTTATATGTATATATACTTAATACAAAAGCCTTTTTTAAAAATTCAAGTAAAATTATACAAAAAATTTTAAAATCTAAAATTTCATTCTACAATAATATAAAAATATTTATGTCAGTTATTTACCAAGCTATGTACAATTAATTCCTATATATTCCTTTAAATAAATTAATACTAATATTTGGAAGTAAAAATTTAAGAAGTGATAATATTAATAATAATAATAGAACGAATAATAAAGATTATAATAAAAATAGTAAATTATACTTATAGAAACAACAACAAAATAATGGGGCCTTTGAGATGTACATATTACTACATTTATTACTTTCAAGCAATATTTAGTTTTCAAAACCAAATAAATAAATAAATAATATTAAAACATGAAAAAAAATCATGATACGATTTATTGAATTCAAACAACTAAAAGTTCAAATAAAATAAAACCAGTGGCACCTACAGCTAGTATGCTAGTCACGGCACTTGTCTGCACTAGCCGTGCCATATAGTCTAGTCAGTGTGCATAACCAAATGACTAGGATTATATTATTAAGTAAAAATATATACTAAAATTTATTTAAGCAATAAAGGAAAAGAAAATTCCTCCAAAATTTTGGAGGATTACATCCTACCCAACTTATAAAAATTTCATCCTCGAAATTAAAATAATTCTTAGTACAAAAATATATTAATAAAATAGTGAGGTTGAATATGAAGGAAGAGAAATTTTATCAAATATCAAGTCATAACCCAGTTTTCGTAAGGATGGGGGAGATAGTTATAGGAGAAATCCAAACTGGCACCATATTCTACAAGATAGGGTATTCTCACTCTGTATGTATCATGGGTATTCAGCTTGTTCAGAGGAATGGGTTGATATTGCATGGTTAAAAATCAAATGGGGCAAAAATGGACATATATGGTTTGTTCTACGGAAAAAAATGTGTCATACATATTGTGTAATTAAAATGGAGCACAATATGGTGTGTTTGTGTGAGACATGTATGTCATATGTGTAGAATGGCTCGTTTAATTCGTGGAGGTAAAATTGTTAGAAGGAAATGGAAAGTGTTGTGCTCCAAATCAAAGTCACAGTGGAGGTATCGAGATGATACGTATAGAAATAAAGTTATCCACCAATGATTTATTATTTCCATTGGAACCAGCCTTTGATTGATTTAAGTCTTGAATTGGCCGGACAAGATCCCAAAATCTATTTGAACCATTCCTATTAGGTTAGGGCAACCTATAATAGGTTTCAACTCAGGTTGTTGAGCTATTTGCCAGTCGAGTTGGTTAAGAAGGTTCTGCAAGTCTTGAAGATGCACTTTCCGTGACTTTTGTGTATAAGTAGTACACAAAAACTTATTTGAGTGGCACACTAGTGGCATGTGTGTAGTAGGCTTCGAGTAGATCATAACCATATATTTGGTCGAAGTACTTGAGTAAAGGTTGGATCTCTAATTGCAGTTGGACAATACATCGGTATTACGGTAAGGGTTACAACTAGCCTTTTTGACCTAAAAGTCGTATAATGAAAACAGAGTACAAGGGGACGTGTTTTAGAGGGACATGATATGCCTAAATGAAGGTGGGCTCGTCTAGGTCTTGTACATGGAATTTGTTGGATGGTAACAGCTGGTCTCGTGCTCCGAATAACAATGACATAGTCGGGGACACCAAATGATCTAGATAGAAAGTGGAAGTTCATGAGGCATTAATTATCTCCTTAATAGAAACCAACTTATCCTAGTTATTTGGTAATACTAGTATCTCCTATAAGTTAGAAGGCTTACCATTTACTTACTCTAGAAGTTAGGACATGGTTTTAGGATTAATGAGGTTAGAGAATTCCAAAGGCGTGATGTTGCACCTCGACTCTTGATTGGAGAAGAATACTACACGATGAAATAGATAATGTGATATGGTAGATATGAATCAAGTTGAAAATAGTTCTTCGATTTTGAATAGATGGAAACGATTGTGTATATATAGCCTTCATGGCCATAGAAGAATATTTCATGTCTATGAGCATTTGTTTTTCGAAATAAGTGAAGAAAAACAATAAGAGTTCGAGGGAGATGGGTTCACATTGTAATTATGGGTTTCAAGGGCGATTGAACAGTTTCAGAAGGAAGTTTGTCAAGGCCGTTGCGGTTGAGATCCTAGAGGACAAGTTTTAACTATATTTCAATCCATGTAAAATAATCGAAGAGCGAACCAAAGTGCACTAGATTGATCAGACCATCTTGCACCGGCTCTGATTAGACAATATGTTAGTGAAGGCATCCAATAAAATAAAGTCCTTGATCGAGCTCGATAAATAAAGCAAGCTCGCAAAACTAGATTATAATAGCAGTATAGGTCAAGAAGGTAAAATATGAGTACGCAAGATACCGATGAAAGTAAATTTAGCAAATTGAAGTTCCTTAAGAATCTAAGTCTTGTTTGGTGTTCGAGCCTATGCAGTTGTCCTACTGTCGTCTTGTCTAAGGCCTTGGTCGACCAGAGGGGTATGAACCTATAAAGCTCTATAGCCTAGGTATTCTACCATTGTTATTCAACTATACTTCCTAAAGGGATCATAAGGATAATGGGATGCTAGGTTGTGTGGCATTCTACCCAAATTATAAGAGTTAAACTAGTAGTATAATTGAACCAATGATGCCTACAAGTCATTCTTCTAACTCCTATCAAGCACGAAGGAAAGATCAGATTTACGGTAGAAGGGATCAAGCAAGATACAATCAATGAGTCATGTGAGAGTTCAAAAAATAGAATCGAGGTTGGAGGTCAAGTATGTGGCTGAGATCCTAAGCTCTAGTCCTATTCGCAGGCTTGCTTGGTATGGTAAAGTAACCAAACAATTTATCTTGACCTGCATGGGTCACCACAAAAATATGTAACGCCTCAGTCCCAAAATACTTAGGACTAAGTACGTAGACATGCCAGATGCATATATACAAAATATACTCCAATATATGGACACCTCATATGTATACATAAGTTATAAAATATAATAAATCAAGAGTAATCTAATCTCATCCACAAAATAAAAGAATAAAAGATATCATATAATCAACTATGAAATATTTTTGTATAATATGTTGGGCGGAGACAAATCCACTACAAACAAGTAAGGGAAGAAATACATGAAAAATGAAATGAGTTTGGCGAACGAAACGAAGATGATCCAAGTGCAATCATCATCGAAGAAATAGAGATGATCGCGGCCACGGCTCGAATACATGTGAATGACAATAGCATACACCTGGAGAGATAACCAGGTCCTTAGAGGGACATAACAAGATACACAATATCATGCCATATAAACTTTATATAACTGCTCAATAATAATAAGTAGGATCAGATCATAACATGGTCCAATACCTCACCATATTGGATTAGCGTACCATCCCCCCAACCAAACAAGGACATGAGATGGCACACTAACCCACGATGAAGTATCTTTCCGAGTCATGAATCCAATATGGTATCCAGACCCCAACAAGGTTCAGTACCTTCTCATCGAAGTAGTAAGCCACACCTACAACCAAACAAGAACAAGGTGTGGCAAACTAGTCTGCGACAAGTTACTGTTCCAAGCGATGGTCAGATACAAGTACCCAAACCAAGATTACTCATACTAACTGATAGGGCAGCCTAACCAATCTAGTGAATGTAGTTTTAAGAACACCTTCCAACGCATGGGCCCTGGCTAGAATGGGATCGGTATGGTCCCCCCTTGGGGCACCAGAGGCCCCATCAGTAAGTGCATGACGTTCTGCAGAACATCAGTAGCCGTCAGTAAAATAAGGGTCCTCTCACACCGTATCTCCAACGGAGCATCCGGATCACAAAAGGGAAGTGTATAGTAGCCCATACGCTAAGGAATTGTCCTTCCATTCCAATCCCTAATATGTTGTATCCACAACACAGAACCTCTATTAACAGTTAAGTCAAACTAAGCATACAACCTCTATTAGTGGTTAATCCTATCACACGGCTTATACGTACTAGTGGCCAGCCAGTCATGTATGTCCGAGTTCTATATGCGATTTGCAACTCCGTGGTACAAATGTGTCAAGGCCTACGAATGTAACATATAAAGGGTGGTCCCTTAAGTCTAAGTTCAATGTGTATAAAAATAGTACATAGCAGGAAATAGAACTAAACAGTAAAATTCTATCTACTTATGCCATATATTACAGTTTATTTTGCAAAAAAATAAATAATAGATAAATACATGAATATGGGCTAAAGTAAAATAAACAGCTAATGGCAAGGTATTTTGCCTAAGGGTGGCGCAAGAAGCAGCAAAATCCAACAATCAGAATCGTCAGTATGAAAGTTAAAATCCCCAAAAAGCTCCGGATGCTGAAACAAACATCACGAATGAGTTTGATATAAATAATATGTCTAGAAAATGCCTGTCCAAAAGTCCAATTCTGGAACATGGGCAAAATCATAATTTCGGGTCAAAACGATGTCCGCCGTTGGACCCGCTTTGCACCAAAAAATGTGCCAGAACCTACGGTCTATAAAGTTGTCAAACTACATATTTACGAATTCGATTTGAGGTGACGTACCCAACCGTTTGTCCAAAGTTGGATTTCGGCAGGCCGTGCACAATTTTGCCCGTTGGATCGCGGGCCAGCCAAATAGGCGTTCCGATCGACCTTCTCAGAATAGAACCAAACTTGGCACACAGGAACAAAAAATTAATACGGTCCTGTTGGCACAAGTTTCGTCTCGATCCGACGAACGTACACAAAGTTATGGGCTAGTTTGCAAAGTGTCGATACGGGGGTATCTTGACGTATACGTACTGATTTTGTCGCGCACGCGCAACGAAATTGAGTTCCGTCAGTTCCCACATGTCGGCAACATTCATACGCACCTTTCAATGTGTATAGTGCATGACCACGTCGTCCATTTTGTCGGGGTGTACGCCGTATCGAGGAGATTTCTAAAATTTGTTGTTGTTGAAAAGAGGTTTTTCTTCATTTTTGAAATCAGATTACTTGATGTATATTCGACACAAAATCAAATTCCACAAAAATGTAGGTTGTCTATGAGGTTGTTCAGGTGGTTTTCAAAATCGGTCACTGGTTCGATAGAAGCTTGTCAACCAAGTAAGGGTTTGGGATGATCCTACCCTGTTTTAATGTTTCAGAACCCAAGTATTTTTATGAATTTTTGATCGAAATTTTAAAAGGGTTTCTACCCGAAATTAACTAAAATAATCAATGGGAATCCTAAGGGGTTATATAGGGTGTACATAGGAATTGACAGAGTCGAAAATAATCGAGTATACAGTAAGAATTTGGGTCAGAAACGGTAGTACCTGTAGAAGCATGGAAAAGGATCAGAAAAGTCCATGCAGCTCCAAACTGAGGGAGCCTCATGCGGCTCAGAAATCCTTCAGAACTTTATGCGGCTCGAGACTCTCCAACAGCTCCCTGCGGCTCAGGCAAAGACACGTGGCCATACGCTGTCCGCTTCTACAGCTGGCTATAAAGTCGCCTTCCAATTAATTGCTCTGACGACAGCTCTGACGCAATGAATGACATCTCTGACACAATGAATGACAGCTTTGACATAAAAGCTGAAATGATGATGGGCTCCTTGGAAAAAGAAGAAAATCTTTTTGGCAGGATCCGTCAAGTCCCAAGCACCCCTATGCTGCTGCCCGCCTTATGCGGCTGCCCATCTTTATGCGGCTGCCACCTTCATGCGGCTACCACCCTTATGCGGCTGCCGTCTTCATGCAGTCGCCCTCTTCATGCGGCTGCTACCCCCATGCGGCTGCGTCTTCATACGGCTGCCCGCTTTATGCGGCTGTTTCTTTTATACGGCTGCCCACTTCATGCGGCTGCGTCCTTTATGCAGCTGCCCACTTCATGTGGCCGCCTCCTTCACGAAGCTGTTACCTCCATGCGGCGGCTACCTTTATACGGCTAGGATTATGGGGGGCACCCATATGCGTTTCACTTAGACCATACTCATGCGGCTCTGCCAGACGCCTCGCTCATGACGGTTGAGACACGTGGCGGTCCTCGCGATAGTTGAGACACGTGGCTGTCTTATCCCCTCGAAATTATGGCTGCTCGCAAATCATAACAACCAAATTTAGTGTAATCACTATAATTACACAGATCAAATCAGATTTGTTATAATTTAGCAAATTGGACACGTGGCAGAAGATCCGAGCTTGTCATGATAAATTATGAAGATTCATTGCAATCAGCATTAATTGTCCATACGGATTTGGCGCAATCAAGAATTAACTGCCCAGATGTGATACAATCAAGATCAATGGTCCAGATTATTGGCCATCAACTTTTTAAGGGACAATCATTGCAAACCCTAATGATCACACCCCACTCCTATAAATAGCAAGGTGCCATTCCCTTGCAAGAGGATCATATCCCGAGAAAAAAAATATAACAAGGTGTCATTCCTTTGTAAAAGAGATGCTTTCCACCCTGCTGGACACACAGAGAGACAAAGGCGCGCACAGAAGAGTCTTCCCATAGAGTCCGAGAGCATTTCTTCATCAGAGCCAAAGCTACGTCCGATCGTCCAAGGAGTAAGGCAGAGCTGCCGTCGCTTTTCCGAGCCTCTACCGTCACCCCCCAGAATAACTAAACAATTGTACTTAGATTGCTGTACCTAGGTTTTCGTCCCTAGGCTTTCTTTGTACGAGTGAGTTTATATTGTGAAGTAAACGTCCAGTCCTTCCATATAATTGTTCTGTTCTTTTATAATCAATAGAAAATACGGTGGCAACTCTGTTGGGGAGTAACTTCTCCACGGCTGAGGAGTTGGTAACTCAATCAGACGCAGCCAAACTTGGCTCCACTCAACAAATACTGGTCGTCCGGTTCGACCAACAGGCGTTTGAAGAAATGTTCTCTGATGGGAGCGCTGGCTCGGTCCAGCGGTAAGCCCGCACGAAGAAGGCCTGCAGGGAGTGGAGACCCAAATCATTCGCTCCTCCCCAAGCTCTCAAAGAAGTACTCTCTGTTGCCCGAGACAGCGGAGAAGTCTCGCTTGCGACCCCACTTCAGACCATAGAGGACTCTGCTGTCCCCAAGTCTGGCAGAAGAAAATACTATGATGCTCAACGTGCAGGGGCAAAGAGGAACTCTATGCAGTCCAAGCCGTATAAGGGCGCCAGCCGCATGGAGGCTCATGCGGCCGTAACTGCCAACCGTATAGAGAAAACTCATGCAGCCACAAACGTCAGCCGCTTGCAGAAAGCCCATGCGGCCAGAACTTCTAGCCGTATGCAGGCAGCCTGTACGGCCATGATTTTTAGCCGCATACAGAAGGTTCATACGGCCACAAAGGATAGCTGCATGCAGACAGCCTGTACGGCCACGACTTCTAACCGCATATAGAAGGATTATGCGGCCAAAAAGAATAGTCGCATGCAGACAGCCTGTACGGCCACTGATCCCAGCCGCATACCATCTGTTCTATGTGGCTCACGATCAGTCTTCGACCGCCTATCAGGTGATCCTGACCCCAGATGCTCTCATGTGACAGTTTCTGGGAACTATTCCTACTATGCACTCTCAAGTGCTATAAGAAAGAAGTCTCGAACAGTGCGAGCTTGGCGGGCTCAGTCGGCTGTCCCAACTTCTGACTATCAGGGCGTCCTGCTGACTATTACGTGGACCCCTGATGGAAAGTTGTACATAACTACCCGTGTCTAGTCTCAGGCGGCCAACGAACGTGATAGTTATCAAGAATCTCCCAATAAGGATCAGGGGCAAGTACTCGTACTACCCCCACATCAGGGAGCAGGCAGGAGGCCAATACACTCATGTGCTCAGGACTTCCGAGCCCACAAAGCAGGTGACTTGCACAACGTGATTCTTCACAAGCACAAGAAAAGAGACAAAGATTTGATATACAGAGAGTCCTGTCAAGGACATCAATGCACCCAAGTCATTGTCAACTGCTGCTGCAATAAGACAACAGTACAAAAAGACCGACGGTCCTTCTTCCAAAGGCTGCAACACCCAAGCTCTGAAGACGAGGCGCTTCTCGTCGCCTCTTGTAATTCTGCTCTGAAGATTCCTGGCAGCGGTAGAGAGAAGAAAACAAATGTCTCCAGCCCGAAAATTTCAACCGACGTAACCAAGAAACTTTCTACTAAACGGTTGTCTACCACCGTTACAGAAGGAGTTTACCAAGGTACCTGCTCAAAGACGAATTCTGCCACACTTGGAGATTCGTCGTCTACATCTCTGGGAGACACTGGAGCCGGGGGTAGCATTCCTCCAAATATCTACAACAACCCGGTGTTCCATGAAGATAATCCGAGGAAAATGGTTCACCCAACAGATGCAGCAAATCCTGACGTCCCTGAGGACGTCCACAATTCTCAAGACGAGGCAAGCTCTGAAGCTGGGGGTACCACTCTTTCTGAGTCCGAACCAGAGGAGAATATTTCCACATATCCTGACGACTTCTCTGTACAGGGGTACGACTCAGAGGGCACGTCCTCTACCGTTCCTTCCATCTCTGCTCATGTAAGGACGGTATTCATGACGGACAACAACCATGAGGGTCCCAGGGATCGCCAACGTATCGACACTCTGGAGGCCATACTGCATGCTTTGGTCAAGTCCGTGGACGAGATCAAAGCGGCCCTTCCAACTCTGCAAGGAAGGACGCCTGGCCAAACAAACTTGGGTCCCCCGGTCAATACGGACTCGAACTCAGCTGCACCAAACTCGGGCGATAATCCTCCTAAAATATTGGCTCCCACCGCTGCAAACGAGGCCAGAGAGGCAAGAAGAGAGGTCCAGGAGCTCCGAGCCATGTTCCAAGCCCGAGAAACCTACCAGGACCTCAGGAAACGATAACTGTATCCTGCTGCGTGGAGAGATATTTCCTTTCCACCAAAATATAAACCATTCCACATCAATCCATATGATGGAAAGATCATCTGCATGATCTGAGGACAATGTTCGACCTGATGCGAGCGCACAATTTGAAAATAAATCCCACAAAATCCTTCTTGGGCGTATCCAGCGGGAAGTTCTTGGGTTCCATCATTACCTTCCAGGGTATCTACGTAGACCCTGAGAAGATGAAGGCAATCATGGAGATGGGTCCCCCGAAAAATCTCCGTGAACTCCGAGGCCTTCAAGGGAGGCTAGCATACATCAGGAGGTTTATCTCCAACCTCTCCGGACGATGTCAGCCTTTCACCCACCTCATGAAGAAGGGCATTTCATTTGTATGGGATAAAGAATGCCAGCGAGCCTTCAACAACATCAAAGAATATCTTACGAACCCTCCAATCCTGGTGGCCCCGGTTGCTGGAAGGCTATTTCTGCTCTATGTACGAGCAATGGAACATTCTCTCGGGGCTCTGCTAGCATAAAACAACGAGGCAGGTCACGAACAGGCTATATATTACCTTAGCCGAATGATGATGGAGCCGGAGCATCGATATACTGCCGTAGAGAAAAAGTGCCTTGCTCTGGTTTTCGCCATTCAGAAGACACGACACTACGTCACGGGACAAACCATCTATGTCATATCAAGAGTCAACCCCCTCAGGGTCCTCATGACTAAACCAGGTGCACTCAGCTCTCATCTCGCTACCTGGGCGATATTACTGTCCCCCTACCACATGATCTTCGTCCCGTAAAAGGCTGTTAAAGGTCAAGCTCTGGCAGATTTTTTAGCAGCCCATCCAGGTTCGGAGTCAACCAAAATAGACAAAAAGATTCCAGACGACGTCGCTAATTCAAGTGTGGCCTTCCATGATACCATATGACGAATGTTCTTCGAGGATGCTTCTAGAACCGGGCCCAAGGGCAACATCGTCGCTGGAGTCGGAGTAGTGCTGATTTCTCCCATCGGGTTGGTGATCAATCGAGCTTATTCCCTCACGGAGCCCTGTTCAAATAACGTGGTCGAGTACAACACTTTGGTCATTGGCCTCCGACTTATAAAAGAGCTGGGGGTAGAGTACCTTGAAGTATACGGCGATTCGCAGCTAATCGTCAATCAGATCCGGGGTTCATACGAAGTTCGTCATGAAGATATGATCCCCTATCACCAAATAGCTGTTGACATCATCTCGTCTCTGGAGGGGTTCTTCATAGAGCACGTTCCTAGGCTCCAGAACATTGAAACCGATGCCCTAGCAGGCCTCGTCGCTTCCTTAGCAGTTTCGAATCATGCTCATCATCTGGTTGACATCATAGGCTGTGAGTTGGTCTGTCCCAGGAATAATGTTCAATGTGTTGAGAGTTACTCTACGCTGACCGTCGACGAAGCACCAGACTGGAGACAACCATTCATTGACTTTGTAGTCTACGACATCCTGCCAGAGAATCTGAAGAAAGCTGTAACACCCAGTTTTCCAGATGAGGATAATTTTGAAATTTTGTAATTATAATTATTATTTATTGATATTTATTTCATATTATATTTTTTGGTGATTCTTAATCATTTTTAAACTATTTAAAATCATGACTTATGATTTTGGTGTTTTGCTAGTGTAACCTTAGAGACTGTTGACCTAGAGTCTAGCCATGTGATTTGGATGTTTAATTAGTATATTTTAGCATAGAGGGTATCTTGGTTATTTTAGGATTTATTTGAATTTATTATGATTTATGGAAATTTGTGTGAATTTATTATTATTTAAATAAGTGCTATGTGCTATGATTGGTTTTAGCCTAGTGAAGCCTAACCTAGAAGTTTAGACTTAACCCATAGGCTAAGTAGGATGGTTAACTTAAGTTGAGGGTAGAAATTATCAAGTTAGAAATCAAATAGTAGTTTTAATCATGAGAATTAATTTTAGAGATTGGGCCCTTAGAAACTTAGATGTAACTTGTCTTAGGGAGAGCCCAAGCCCACAACTAACTAGAAACCCTAACCCTAGCATTTATGGCCAGCCACCTAGGGAATCCCACCCTATTTAATGCCTCCTTCATTTAGGGTTAGCCTCCCTTGGAAATAGATCTCAAGTTTAGAAAGAGGTAAATCCCTAACTTTAGAAATTCATATCAAATCCATTTTAATTCCTTTTTCTTTCAAACCACTTGCATTAGATTCTAATTGTCTCCCTCTTATTGTTTATGGAGGATAATCTCAGTATCTGGACAATTTGGGAGAGTTGGCTAGCATGGAGGAATCCCCCATTTGGAGCTTTTTCAAGCTTTTTGCACCTATAGGTAAAACTCCACAAATTGTATTAATATTTCATTTTCTTTGAATTTAGGGCTAGATCTAGGAGTCCCCTAGTTGTCCCTGACGTTTGGGTCGATTTCGTGTCTGTTTGGTGTCCGTATTGGACACGTGTCATAAGTGTTGTGTAGGTGTTTGATTAAATGCCTCTGAGGATTTTATTTTTGAATTTTAAAATTCTAATTACATAGATATGTAGATCTAGGTGTGTGTATGAACTTTTATGAAGGGTGTTATGTATTTTGTGTCGGTTTGTGTCGAGTTTTTAGATTTGGACACGTGCACGAACCCCACGCCTGTGTCCTGCCTATCGGGGTCTATAACTCACGATACAGGACACTTCGGGACACGAATTTTTGTGTGGAGTGAGGGGCAATATCTGACATCATGCTCCCAAAATTTGGGAGCAGATGGTTGAGTACACGCGGCGCAATTGCGCCCGTACTGACACGTGTTGTCGCGCGCTGGCGGCTGAAATATGCACAAACACGCGCACAACACGTGTTCGTATCTGTTGTAGACACGTATTGGACACATATCAGGACCCTAGACACTTAGTCCTATCCTAGGCGAACCTATAGGCACGGACATGTGACCTAATTCGTGTCGTGTCATGTCCACGAATGACGTGCATACGTTTGTGTGCACAGTTTGTGTCCGTATTTGTGTGTTACAATTGGACACGGTTCGTGTTATGTTTTTGGACATGAAATGACTCTCAGGACACCTACACATATGCTACACTAATTACCAACTCTTAAATTGTAAATTTGATGTTCAATTGAGTTTGAATCATTGATTCCCAATAAGGGACTGATACCCGACTGATACCTCCCTGTTTCAGTTCTTCTTGGGTTTTAAATGGCATTTTTAAACTGGTTTTAATGATGATTAATGTTAGATTAAGTTCACCTACATGTGTGCTAGATAATGATCATGTTAGGTTTCAATTTTGATGGTTTATCGATATCTAATTCATGAAATTTCCAATAAATCTGATATACTGAACTGAGATTGATTTTCTGGTTTAAATTGTTTATTTTTACTGTTTAAATGCTGTTAAATGTAGGAATTAGCTCACCTACATATGTATTAGTACCTGTTAGATTGATTTTACAAGTTAGATAGGTTTTGCATTGAGTTTATGAGATTCGACATATGGATTGGGCTGTAAAGGGGTTGGACTGATACACAGTCCTGGATACATATTCTAACTTTAATTCCTATTTTCTTAAAACTGAAGTTTGATTGCCATTTAATCCATGTACATGTGTAACTATATTACTACAATATGGGATACTGATTTGTGATACGTTTTAGGTTTCAAATTGGATTTTGATATTGGAAATTGTTTTGAATGTGTGACACACAGGTTCAATTATCAATCATGTTCACCCACACATGTTTTCACTCTAGCACACAATTATCTGTCCACAATGGATATGTGATTTGCCTTAGTGGTTCACTGTCCAGTCCCTATCTTGGGATTCCTGTGGCACATACAGACGCACACATCCTACACACACACACTGGAACATACACACACTATTTTATGAAATTCTTTCACTGTTTTTCCTAGTACACACTGTTAACAAGTTCCTACCGAACACTGTCACCAGGTCCTACACACACACATACATGAACATTAACACACACACTCTAGTATGCATATTCCTGTCACTTTAGAACTCATACACACACATGTACACAAATGCAGTCACTACACACACTGTTTCACTCCCTGTCACACACACATGAACCTGAGATTTCACAATTTTATATACCCTATCATTTTCCTGTACACTGGTACACTATTTTGGGTTCCTATACACACAGGTTTATGTATGTATACACACTCATGCTTATTTCACATGCTCACATGCTCAAATGCCATATTGACACTATACACACATATCCTCACTGATTTTTCCCTCAAACACATCTATACACTCTCATGATCTCACACACATATACACACACACTCTCACATTTCTGTCACCTATACATTCACTCAACCTAGGATTGTAGACACACACACACACATGGATCTTCCCTTTTCCTTGCCTCTCTCTATATATAGATATCAAAAAATATGATACATGATGTAGCCTATATATATGTTAAATCACCCTTGCTAATCTCTTCCTTTCCTCCTACATATGAGATGCTAGTATATAGGGCTATGCACATGAATGCATGATTGTATGGTATGTATGCAAGTAAGATAGGAAATCCCTGTATGAATGCATGTATATACATAAATGTTATATACTATATATAGTTAATGAATGCCTAATATAGAGTGCCTATATTGAATACCTATATATACATTATATATATAACTTGTGGTGTTGGCTTGTATAGCCTTGTGATTGGTGTGTGCTTGCTAGAATAGACTGGTTAGGCTTAATGAGACTTGTTTGGCTTAGGCTTGACCTAGTTGAACTAGTTTGACTAGTCTAGTTGACCAGAGTTGACCAAAAGTTGACTTGGGTCTAGATTGACCTAGAATCATGTAGAATGCATAGTAGAACTTCATATTACCATTTTGGACTTGTTGTGACTTGTACTGTTCTATAGGAGACAGACACCACTCCTCCGACAGTAGATATTCTTCAGATACTCAGGTTACAGGCGAGTACATTCTTTGATCATTTCATATCCTGTTAGAATTATTCTCCTGCTTTAAATTACTTTACTTGATACTGTCACGCTGGTCACACGGATTAGTACTATATGGATCCCTTCTTGAGATGTTATCCCCTCAGGGAGCATCGGATACTATATGTTCTGTGCGTTTCACTTACATTGTGTATCACTATGCTTCATGGTTCATTGATCACTTGTGACATGTACTCTCATGATCATAGAGTCTTCCTTGAATCACCCATTTATGGGCATTCCTAGAATCACCCATTTTTGGGCCTACCATGTATCACCCCTTGTGGGCCGTTGCATGGATAATAACATAACCTGGCTGGATCCTTGTGTATTGATTGGGGGTACGGGGGAGTAGAAGTAGACATGTGAATAATATCCAAGTGGTGTAGCATCAGAATCTTCTATGCCATTCACATGTTTATATTGTACTCTGACTCACTAGCCACTGTTAGTTCTCTACTTATAGTAGATATTTCTATTACAGTTCTCTCTCTGTTTACGTTCTGTACTTTCTTCAGTTCCTGTATCTTACTTTACTGCATGATTATATTTTCTAACCTGCTATGAACTGTTGAGATGTATTGTGCTCGCCCCGTCTTGATTGGGCACCGTTGAATGTTTACAGAGGACGAGGATGAGGCTGGTGTTAACACCTTCTATGGGACAGCCCTAGACGACACTTGTGAGGTGGACTCTCAGGAGGACCCAGCTCTAGCTGATGACATTACTCCTACTGCCTAGACTAGTTTAGTTAGGCTTTATCTTACTTATGTTGTCTTGGGACTAGCTTAGTTAGGCTTTATTTCTTTCATTGAGATCTGGATTGTATATATTCTTTCATATTCAGTAGTTGAGACTTGTATTTCTGGATGTTTGCTGAGATGTTATCTTAGACTCTTCTGATCATCTGTATTTCTTTGAGTTCTATATCATATCGTGCTTCTTCTTCCTTAGTTGTGATTGAGTTTACATTCTGCAATGTCACCCCCATTCGGGGAGTATAAACTGCTTAGCATTATATTGTTAGATGTTGTGACCTAGGACATCGTTCTACCGCCGACACTGTGGCGTAGGCTGGACGTACCCACGTTTCGTGCCCTTACTTTAGGGTGCGACTCATGACAGAAGCCACTTCTATCAGGAGAAGTTCCCTCAGATTCTTCTACGATACAGAGACGAAAATGCTGTATCGACGATCATAAGATGGATTACTGCTTCGATGCCTGTCAAATACAGAAGCGAAAAAAGCCGTGCGTGAAGCTCATGATGGCATCTGTGGGGCCCATCAGCCTGGCCCTAAACTACAGGATCGCCTTCGACGAATGGGCTATTACTGGCCCACGATGGTTGCAGACGCGATAGACTATGCACGAAAATACAAAGCCTATCAAGTCCACGCAGATTTCATCCACCAGCCATTTGAGTTTCTACATCCAACGGTGGCATCCTGGCCATTCGAAGCATGGGGAATGGACATCATTGGTCCGATCACTCCACCTTTGTCCAGAGGACATCGCTTCATACTCGCAATCATAGATTACTTCTCCAAATGGGCGGAGGCTGTTCCGCTGGCAGAAGTGAAGACTTCAAACGTGATCAGCTTCCTCAAGCATCACGTCATCTATCGTTTTGGACTGCCTCGAAGGATCATCTACGACAATGGTCCGCAGTTCGCAAGCCACACCTTCTATCGATTTTGCGACAAACACCGAATCCAGAATATTGCTTCGATACCGTACAACCTGGCGGCTAATGGTCTGGCTGAAGCATTCAACAAAACAATCATCAAACTTCTCAAGAAGTTTTTGCCATCAAACAAATGCGACTGGAATGAAAAGCTCGGCGAATGCTTATGGGCGTACCGTACCACAGTACGATCTGCCACCGGGAACACACCATTCTCTCTGGTATATAGGAGTGAGGCAGTTCTCCCACTGGAGACTCAAATCCCCTCACTCTGCGTTACCCTCACCTATCGATTGACGACAGATGATAATCACCATCGCCGACTACAAGAGTTGGAGGCCCTAGATGAGAAGCGCCTATTAGCTTAACAACGAATCGAGCTATACCAGGCACGTATCTCCAGAGCCTTCAACAAGAAGGTTAAAATCAGAACATTCTAAGTGGGCGACCTCATTCTGGCAGTTCGGAGGCCGATGATTATGACTCACAAAACCGCCGGCAAGTTCCAGCCAAAATGGGAAGGCCCGTTCATCATCGATGTTGTATTCTCCAATGGAGCTTACCGCCTCACAAAAAAATGGAGACTTGCTCATGTTGCCCATCAACGACAAGTTCCTAAAGAAGTTTTATGTCTGAAATGACATCTACTAGGGTGTTGAGTTACGTACCCGCTGGTACTGCTGAACTCACATCCCGCCTTCAAATCTGCCAAAGTGAGTTACGTACCCGCTGGTACCGCTGAACTCACATCCCGACTACTAATCCTCCAGAATGACGAGTCATGTACCCTCTCGTACCACTGAACTCACATGTCGACTCCAAATCTCCCAGATTGTTGAGTTATGTACCCGCAGGTACAGCTGAACTTACACTCTGGTCACTACAGATGAATCTATACTGCGTCTTTTAGGTAGTAAGTCATGTATGATTATACCTCTGAACTTTCTTCCCAAAAGGAGCTCCCTCCTTATTATCCAATACCCGCACTTTCAGTGCACAAAAAGGGTAACAGATCCACAGATCTTCCGAAACAACCACGTCGATGTTACCTCTGAGTTGTTTCCCTTCCATAAAAAACAAACCGCCCCTTACATAGAACTTCCACGTCCTCATTACCTCTGAGTTGTTCTATGTTCCCTTCATGGAGCCCACTCCTGCCATGTTCTCATTATCTCTGAGTGGGAAGGCTCCATCGAAGAAACCCTCATATTTACTACGTCCTCATTACCTCTGAGTAAGTATGTTGGTTCTTTCCTCTCTCGTCTTATTATCCGTATCCAGAACCAGGATACGCCGTGGATAACAAGTCCACAAAAAGTCTCTCAAAGAACAGAGCGAACGTATTCTGTTCACTCAAAATTAGTTACATTCACATGACTACATCTCATGAGCAAGCCGAAAAAATCCTCTATCATTTCATTCAGACAAAAAGAAAAAGATTACATTGATGCCCAAAAGAAGTGGAACAAAAACTACAGCTGAAGACAAACAAAAATACCAAGACAAAAGACGAACATCTATGGGTACCTACGAATCCTAGTCGCGGGAGTGCATATACCAATCCCTCAACCATTTTCCATATGAAGGATCTACTTGAGCAAAATCTTCGTCCGAAGCAGGAGGGTCAGAACTCCCAAAACTACATCCGTCAGACTGAGGCTCCTCTTTCACAGCAACTTCAATCGGCGCCAGCTCTTCCTTTTGCTCCTCTATTCTCGGCATCACCTCCTCCTCAATGAGCGACGGCTCTTGTTTGATGAAAGGAGGCAGCGGCTCTTCCTTCACGATGATCTCAGCCTTCAGCAGGGATGCTGTAAGAATCAAAGATAAAAGAAACAAAGTTAGAAGGGCCTCATGCGGCCCAATCCAGACGAAGTTATGCGGTCCTGTTTGAGAGGGCTTCATGCGGCTCGATTCAGAGGGACTTATGCGGCTCTGTTCGAAGGGTCATTATGCGGTTCAGTTTGTGAAGCGTCTATGCGGCCACTAGAGAACTCCCATGCAGCTCGGACATGGGGTATACCCCCATGCGACTCGGACATGGGGTATACCCCCATACGGCTCGGACATGGGGTATACCCCCATGCGGCTCGGACATGGGACGTATAGGCGGCCCGTACAACTTGAACAGTTCGACGAAAACGAGGAACACATTAAAGGCTTGTGCATAAAGCATGCAACAGAGCCGTCTTTGTTAGGGTTTCGAAGTATGCGATCTTCCCAGACCCTTACCAGCAATGGCGGGGTGAACGTCGGGGTGGACTTCAGGTGCCGTGGTTGACGAAGAAGCCACTCTCTTATCCATCGCCACAGTCGCAGCCTTAGAAGACTTGGGGGCCATTGTCGATTAATGAAGGAAGACAAAGACAGCAACTTAGGGCAAGAAGAGTTAAAGGCAGAAGAAAGTAAAGAAGCCTCTCTACCCAAAAGACGCTCTTATTTATAGGCAGAAGGGAGGACTCTTCAATCCGCGTGCAGCAAAACCGACTCTTCAGTCATCGAGACAAATTCGAAACAAATCCAAACCGACCCTTGGGATCCTGCCCCAAAAGGCGGCTTTAAATCTGAAGCAAATCAAGGGTAATAAATGAGTTGCATACGTGGCAAGAAGACGTGGCAGAGAGCATATGCGGCCAAACAGTCTATGCGGCCAGAAATGACCCATGTGGCTAGGAAGGTCATGCGGCTAGGAAGGCCATGCGGCTGAGAAGTCCATGCGGCCAGAACATGCTATCCGGCTAAGAAGTCCATGCGGCTAGAATACCCTTTGCGGCCAGAAGAGCTTATATATAGCCATGCTTCTTATTCAAAGTATTTCAATTTTTTTAAATTGAAAACATTGAAGGGGGTCGTGTAGAAGCATGGAAAAGGACAAGAAAAGTCCATACAGCTCCAAACAGAGGGAGCCTCATGCGGCTCAGGAATCCTTCAGAACTTTATGTGGCTCGAGACTCCCCAACAGCTCCATGCGGCTCAGGCAAAGACACATAGCCATACGCTGTCCGCTTCTACAGCTGCCCATAAAGCCGCCTCCCAATTAATTGCTCTAACGACAGCTCTGACGCAATGAATGACAGCTCTGACACAATGAATGACAGCTCTGACACAATGAATGACAGATCTGACATAAAAGCTGAAATAATGATGGGCTCCTTGGGAAAAGAAGAAAATCTTTCAGGCAGGATCCGTCAAGTCCCAAGCACCCCTATGCGGCTGCCCATCTTTATGCGGCTACCACCCTTATGCGGCTCCCATCTTCATGCGGCCGCCCTCTTCATGCAGCTGCTACCCCCATGCGGGTGCCCGCCTCATGTGGCTGCTTCCTTCATGCGGCTGTCCGCTTCATGCGGCTGCCCGCTTCATGCAGCTGCCCGCTTCATGCGGCTGTTTCCTTCATGCGGTTGCCCACTTCATGCGGCTGCGTCCTTCATGCAGCTGCCTACTTCATGCGGCTGCCCACTTCATGCGGCCGCCTCCTTCCCGAAGCTGTTACCCCTATGCGGTGGCTACCTTCATGCGACTAGGATTATGGGGGGCACCCGTATGCGGTTTACTTAGACCGCACTCATACGGCTCTACCAGACGCCCCGCTCATGACGGTTGAGACACGTGGCGGTCCTCGCGGTAGTTGAGATACGTGGCTGTCTTATCCCCTCGAAATTATGGCTGCTCGCAAATCATAACAACCAAATTTAGTACAATTACTATAATTACATAGATCAAATTAGATTTGTTATAATTTAGCAAATTGGACACGTGGCAGGAGATCCGAGCTTGTCATGATATATAATGAAGATTCATTACAATCAGTATTAATTGCCCAATGGATTTGGCGCAATCAAGAATTAACTGCCCAGATGTGATGCAATCAAGATCAATGGTCCAGATTATTGGTCGCCGACTTTTCAAAGGACAATCATTGTAAACCCTAATAATCACACCCCACTCCTATAAATAGCAAGGTGCCATTCCCTTGCAAGAGGATCGGATCCCGAGAAAAAAATATAGCAAGGTGCCATTCCCTTGTAAAAGAGATCCTCTCCACCCGACTGGACACACAGAGAGACAAAGGTGTCACGACCCGCACCCACTGTGAGGGTACGAGAACGTAACAACGCCCAGCCTACACCGCAGTATCGGCGGTAGAACGCTGTCCTAGGTCAACATCATCTAGCAATATATCTCTAAACAGTTTATACTACCCGAATGGGGGTGACACAGCAGTAAAACTCAATCACAACTAAGGAAGAGATAGCACGATATGAAATAGAACTCAAGGAAATAAATAGATAAAAAGTAGTCTAAGATAATCACAGCAATATCCAGAAGTACATGGTCTCAGATACAGAAAGAAAGAATATATACAACTCTGAACTCCAAATAAAGTCTAGCTAAACATGTCTCATGACTACATAAAAGATAGATAAGCCTAACTAATCTAGTCTAGGCAATCGCGATAATATCCTCAGCTAGAGCTGGGTCCTCCTGAGGGTCCAGCTCGCAGGTGTCATCTAAGGCTGCCCCGTAGTAAGTATCCAGGCAAGCCTCCACCTCGTCCTTTGTAATATTTTCAACAGGTCCAGTCAGGACAGGAGCGAGTACAGTACATCTCAACAGTTCATAGCAGGTTAGAAGATATAATCATGCAGTAAAGTAAGATACAAGTACTGAAAGAAGTGTAATATGTAAATAGAAAGAGAAAGCTGTAATAGAAATATCTACTATAAATAAAGACTAACAGTGGCTAGTGAGTCAGAGTACAATATAGACATGTAAATGGCATAGGAGATTCTGATAAGACACTATGGAAGAGATTCTGATAAGATACTACTTAGGTATTATTCACATGTCTACTTCTACTCCCCCGTACCCCCAATCAGTACACAAGGATCCAAACAGGTTATGTTATGATACTATGTACAGCCCCCGAAGGGTGGTAAGCCTCCGAAAGGTGATAAGCCCCCGAAGGGTGGTAAGCCTCCGAAAGGTGATAAGCCCCCGAAGGGTGGTACATAGTAGTCCCAAAAATGGGGATTCTAGGAGACTCTATGATCATAAGAGTATATGTCATAATTGATCGAAGAACATGTGAAGCATAGTGATACGACATGTAAGTGAAACGCACAGAACATGTAGTATCCGATGCTCCCTAAGGATAACATCTCAAGTGGGGATCCGTATAGTACCAATCCGTGTGACCAACGTGACAGTACAAGTGAAGTAATTTAATGCAGGAAATAATTCTAAGCAGGATATGAAATGATCAGAGAATGTACTCGCCTGGTATCTGAGTGTCCAATATGAAAGTACTGTCCGAGGAGTGGTGTCTGGCTCCTAATCAGAACAGCACAAGTCACAACAAGTCCAGAATAGTATAATGAAGTCCTACTATGCATTCTACAAGATTCTAGGTCAAACTAGGCCAAAGTCAACTCTTGGTCAACTCTGGTCAACCCTAGAAGTCAAACTAGGTCAACCAAGTCTAGACTAGGTCAAACTAGTCTATACTAGTCCACATTAGCCTATACTAGGCTTAACTAGTCCAAACCAGTCTAAACTAGGCTAATCTGGCTATGCTAGTATACTAAGTCTATACAACACAAGTCAACGAACATCACCCTTCCTAGTTTACATCTAGGCCTACACATAACACATGTATACATATATTACATATATATAGTGAACACACAAGTGTATATATATATGAGACATATACACATACTTGTATAACCTATTCATCCAAGTAGGTATCCATACTAGATACCCAAAAGATACACAACCCTAATATATATATATATATATATATATATATATATATATATATATATATATATATATACATACATATAGCTCAACATACATATATATATATATAGGCAAACATTTTATATATTATATATGTATACCTACTATATACATAAACTTAACTATATGAAGACTAGGAAATTTATATACATAGAGAGAGATGACAGTGTGTGTGTTTGACAGTGTATAGGAGAGGAAGGAAATTCAGTTTGAAATACAAAACAGTACCCCCCCTCAAACTCTGTTAATACCTTGATTCCCAGGTTTACATTCTCAGATTTTACAAGGAACTGGGAACACAACCAATCTCAGTTTAATGTTCATTAATCAACCACCCATTATCAAACCCTTCCCATCAGTCAACACCAAGAATTAAATGGAAAGGAAATCTGGAACTATCAGTTATCATTTATTCTCAGGATTTGACAGTTTTTAGGAAAAGAAAGAAATCAGTTTACAAAGTAAACAATAGGGTTTGAAACCATTCTCAGGTAATGGGAAACCATATCAGTTATTAAGAAGGCAAACATTGAATCAATTAAAATGTAAACTCAGGTTCTAGTCAACTAAAAAGGAAAGAAATCAATGCTAACCAATCCTGGGAATGAATCCCCAAGCCACTGCCCCTGGAGACTGGAATCAGTCCCAGGTTCCAGTCCCTACTCAGGTTCATACCACAAGGGAAGCTCCCAAATATCATGAGAACAATATGGAAAAACACAGGGTTGAACACATACACTCAGGTTTAGCCTAAACAACATAGTTAACCTATCTTCACATCTCAGATTTGAGAGGTATCATGGTGTATGTTAAACAGGAATTTGACAGTGTAGAGTATAGGAAATGTGAACTTGTGTTCAGTGTTCAAGTTAATCAAACAGTGAAAAGAAATGATAGGCAACAAGTAAAAATTTAGCATTTAATCTAGTTAAGGAAAGGAAACCAAATCATAGTAAAAATCAGGATTCAAATATAGGAAAATGACATGCAGTCACTGATACTCATTGTATCAGTCGACTGGAAAAGCCAAAACCATATTCAATTTTCCAATAAATTACAACAAATCATGATGAACATTAGGTTGATATTAGTTAGGGTATAACAGTAGGTAACATACAACCCAAATGGTGTCCTAAAATAGGACACACGAGTGTCCAACACAATACAAACACCCATAGTGCAACAGACACAGAAATCCAGTGCAGTGCCTCGTGCGTGTCCGATACAATACGAGACGACTCGAGGCTTGGTGGCCCTCGTGTCAGACACTGCCCCCATCCCCTTGTCAAATCCTAGCTCGCCACGTGGCCTGTGCATCGAGCACGATACCACGAGTAGCAGGGGATGCACTGCCGTATGCGCGCGTGTCCACCCGCATGTGCACGTGTCCGTTTCGACACGATGCGACACCAAAACCTCATCAGAAGAACAGGAATACCTAGGCAATAGTAAAACCTAATTTCCTATTTAAAAACAATGCACAAAAGAGATCGAAATGCCCTCAGTGGCATTTCGACAAACACCTAGGCTACAGTCCTAATACGTGTCCAAATGGACACGAAACTTATGATACCTGACACGAAACCTATACAGACACTTAGGGGACCCCTAGGGCTTCCTAATGATGAAGACAAAATAAAATTTCATGGAGATTTGAGAGAGTTACCTAAGCTTGAACTTCTCAAGAAAACCCCTCTTTTTGAGCTCCTCTCTTGATATCCCAATCCAATCCAAACAACCTCAAACTGAGATGAGACCTTAGCAACAGTAAGAATAGTCATATTAGGACCTAATAGAATGAATTAGAAAGAAAAAGGAAGAGGAAAGGAGTTCTAGGAATTAAAATGCAATAGAAACTAACCTCCTTGAAATTAGAACTTTTCCTAAGAAAGAGGCGACCCTAGATTTTAGGAGGGTATAAATAGTGGAGGAATCCCAATGAGAATAGGTGGCCGGCCATCACTTCCTAGGGATTAGGGTTTGGTAGTTTGGGCTTGGGCCAAGTTACATAGGCTATGGCTAAGTTGAAATATTAATTGGTTCAAACTATAAGTCATGACTTATGACTTATCTAATTTCTATTGCTAATTAGGTTCTAATGACCAAACCAAAGATTAGGCTAGGTTAGACTAGAGTCATATATCCTAACCAAACTCATACTAACTAGGGTTAGCTCCTAGGTTGGTCTACAAGGGTCCAAACTAGCCAAGATCAATCTAGCCTAAACAATTCCAAATTAATTCCTAAAAATTCCCAAAAATTCTAATAAATTCTAATAAATTTAAATTACCCCAAAATGACAAAAATACTCTCACACTAGAAATATGGTAGTAAAAAATCTACCATCCTTAAAAGAATTTTATCCTCGAAATTGAAAGGCGAAATACAACTGATGAGAAGGATAGAAAGCATACCTCACGGTCCAAAAAGATAAGGGTAGCGCTCGCGCATCTCATCCTCCCGCTCCCAGGTAGACTCTCCTGGAGAATGATGCCTTCATGCGACGCGCACCAAGGGTATCACCTGGTTCCTCAAAACCTTCTCCCATCGATCCAGAATCTCCACTGGCTGCTTTGGATAGCTGAGAGAAGGCCCAACCTCTATCTCTGAATGATCGAGCACATGGCTAGGGTCAGCCACGTACCGTCTCAACTGTGATACATGAAATACGTTGTGGACCCCCACAAGTACAGGCGGCAGGTATAGCCTGTATGCAACGTCACCGACTCTCCCGATGATAACGAAAGGGCCGATGAAGCGCGGGCTAAGCTTCCCGGCTCCACCGAAACGTATCGTACCACGAGTCGGAGATATCCCCAAGAAAACTTGGTCTCCAACCTAATCACAAGCAAGGTCTCAATTAAAATAATAAACAAACATGATCAAAAATCATAAACAAGGAAACCTAAATCTAATCCTACTCTAATCTGTACCTCAAACTCCAAGGGCCTCCGATGGCTATCGGCCCAGTGCCGATGTCTGTCCTGCGCCACGCGAAGTCTGTCCCTGATGAGCTCCACCTTCTCGGCCGCATCAACAACCATCTCTGGCCCCAGTAAAGCTCGCTCACCAACATCATCCCAGGATAAGGGTGTACGGCACCTACGCCCGTACAGAGCCTCGAAAGGTGACATCTCAATGCTGGCCTGGAAACTATTGTTGTAGGCAAACTCCACCAAATGAAGATGATCCTCCCAGGAACCTCCAAAGTCCAGGATGCACGTCCGCAGCATATCCTCAAGGGTCTGAATAGTCCGCTCTGACTGTCCGTCCATCTGGGGGTGGTTTACAGTACTAAACTTGAGCTGAGTGCCCAAGCTAGTCTGTAGACTCGTCCAAAAATGGGAAGTAAAACGGCTATCCCGATCTGAGATGATGCTGACCGGAACCCCGTGAATCCTGACTATCTGCCGCATATACAACTCCGCCAGCCTCTCTATAGACGTACCCACCTTGAATCGCAAGAAGTGGGCCGATTTGGTCAACCTGTCAACGATGACCCAAATTGCGTCTTTTCCTCCTGGAGTACGTGGCAATCCTGATACGAAGTCCATAGTGATATGCTTCCATTTCCACTCGAGAATGGGAGCGGCTGCAACAATCCACCGGGCCTCTGTCTCTCCGCCTTGACCTGCTGGCAGACCAAACACCAAGCCACGAAGCGAGCCACCTCCCGCTTTATTCCTGACCACCAAACATGCTCCCGCAGGTTCTGGTACATCTTGTTGGCACCCGGGTGTATAGAGTACTGAGATCTGTGGGCCTCCTACATGACCTGCTCCCTGAGATCTCCACTGGGCACACATAACCTGGAACAGTGCCTTAAGGCACCATCCTCTGCAAGAGAAAACTCACCCTCCAGCAATCCTGCTCGAACCTGCTCTCGAAGACATCGCAGAGCAACGTCCTCAAACTGTGCCGACTTGATCCTCTCCACCAAGTCTGACTGAATCTGCATTCCCCATAGCTGCATCTGCACTCCGGGCACGATCACCTCAATCCCAAGGCTCTCCAAGTCGGCAAGCAAATGCCGATCCATGGTCAAACACATGGCTGTCGGATACCTACTCAAGGCATCGGCAACCACGTTGGCCTTCCCTGGGTGATACTGAAGTAGGATATCAAAATCCTTCGTCAACTCTAGCCATCTGTGCTGTCTCATGTTCAACTCCTTCTGAGTGAACACATAATTTAAGCTCTTATGATCTGTGAAGATCTCCACCCTCTCACCATACAGATAATGCTTCCACAGCTTCAGAGCAAATATCACTGTTGCCAGCTCCAGGTCGTGAGTAGGGTTATTCTTCTCATGGGGACGTAATTGCCTGGAAGCATAGGCAATCACCTTCCCATGCTGCTGTAAGACGCAACCCAGCCCCTTCCCTGAAGCATCACTATAAATAGTGAAACCACCTGATCCTGAAGGCAATGTCAGAATCGGAGCTGTCGTAAGCCACTTCTTCAACTCATCAAAAGCTGCCTGACACTCCTCTGACCAAACATACTCAGCATCCTTCCAGGTCAACCGAGTTAACGGCTCTACAACCCGGGAGAAATCCTGTACGAATCTCCGATAGTATCCTGCCAGCCCCAGGAAACTCCTGATCTCTGCAACTGAAGTCGGCGCTGTCCATGCCTCAACTGCTATAATCTTCTTGGGGTCAACTGAGATGCCATATCCAGTCACCACATGCCCCAAGAAGCCCACCCGATCTAAGAGGAACTCACACTTGGAGAGCTTCCCGTAAAGCTGCTCCTTCCTGAGAATCTCCAGCACTATCCTCAAATGCTCCTCGTGCTCCTCCTCAGTCTTAGAATATATCAAGATATCGTTAATAAACACCACCAAAACTAATCCAGATACTGGTGGAACACCTTGTTCATAAGGTTCATAAACACTGCTGGTGCATTGGTTAGCCCAAACGGCATAACCAAAAACTCGAACTGCCCGTACCGCATCCTGAAAGCGGTCTTGGGAATATCCTGCCCCTTCACCTTCACCTGGTGATATCCCGACCTCAGATCAATCTTGGAAAATACCCGAGCTCCGCTCAACTGGTCAAATAGATAGTCGATCCGCGGCAGTGGGTATTTGTTCTTGATCGTGAGGTTGTTGAGTGCCCTATAGTCAATACACATGCGTACTGACCCATCCTTCTTCGGCACGAACAACACTGGTGTACCCCATGGCGACGAACTCGAGCGGATGAAGCCCTTGTCCTGTAGCTCATCCACCTGCTTCTTCAGCTCCACCAGCTCACTGTTGTTCACCCGATAGACATGCTGAGAGATGGGTTCCGCTCCTGGAACCAAGTCTATCGAGAACTCTATGTCTCTGTCTAGTGGCAATCCTGGAAACTCCTCTGGGAAAACATCCATATACTCTGCTATTAAGGGGTGTGGATCGTCTGCTCCTCGACCGAGACTCCACAGAAGACTCCGCTGCTCTGCTCTGCCTGACGTCTGGAGTACTCGAACTCTGGCTCCCCCGGTGCTCTGAAGAGAACTCTACCCCCTCTGCAATCAATACTGGCGTGGTGCCTGCTCAAGCAATCCATGCCTAGTACTATATCGTAGTTCGGTAATGGCATTACGAGCAGGTTCACCTCCAACTCATGGCCTCCCAAAACTACTCTCCGACCCTTATAAACATCACTCACGAGGATAATGCCACCCCCGATCGTGATCTTGTAAGTCCTAGGCAATGATTCAGCTATGATACCGTGTCTAATCGCAAAAGATACTGATATCAAGCTACGCGAAGCACCGGAATCGAATAATACAAATGCTGGACTGGAGTCGAGAAGAATCGAACCTGCAATCAGCTCTCCTATCACCTCTGTATCTCCAGCTGCCATGGCAAAAGCTCGCCCCTGCTGGCCTCCCCTGGCCTGCTGCTGGTGCTGGACGAACCTCTGTTGTCGCATCGGCAGGGCTGGTCCCCTCTGCTGGCCTGCTGGAGCCCTTGCTCCACCTCTCGGAGCTCCTCGTGCTATGCGGCACTCCCTCATCTGGTGGTCTGATGAACCATACACTAGGCACTGGCCTAGCCTCTTCCGGCACTCATTGAAGACGTGCCCAGGCTTCTTGCAGTAGGCACAAGTACCATCCTGTCTCTGATCCTGCTGGTACTGCTTTGGCTGTTGCTGCTGGTGAACTGGCCTCTGCTGGATCGGCTGCGGCTGAAACTGCCTCAGCTGCTGCTGCTGAAAATGGGGCCTCTTGGCCTGGCCCCCGCTGCTGCTGCCGCCCCCAACTGGGTCTCTCCCCCTCTTGAGCCTAAGCTCAAGATCATCCTCTGCTAGCAAAGCTCCTGTCAAGATCTCCTCGAACGTGGCATCCCGATTGCCCTTGGTCAAGAACTTGACCTCCTTGACTAGGCCCTTCCGGATCCTCTGGGCCTTCGCCGTCTCGCTCAAGCCCTCCACAAACCTGCCGAGGCGACCGAACTCCCCGGCTTACTCCTCCACTGATAGACTCCCCTGGACCAGGCTCTCGAACTGCGACTCCAAGGCTCTAAGTGCTGAATCTGGAAAGAACTTCTTCTTGAAGAAGCCCCTGAACTGCTCCCAAGTCTGCCCAGGTACCCCCATCCTGGGGTCTGACTGATACCAGGTGCGAGCAAGATCTCGCATCTGGCTAGCTGCGACCTCGATCTGAAGATCTGCTGGTATCCTGGCCAAGCAGAAGATCTCCTCTATATGCTCGATCCACTCATCGGCATATAGGATCCCCTCTGTCCCCAGAAAGTCTATGGGGCTCATCTTCTGAAACTGCTCGATCCCCGGTGTCCTCGGCTGCTGTACCACTGGTCGAGCTACGGCTGTCGTGACGGCCAACTCCATGCCTCTATCCTGTCGAGCCTGCTGTCGGTCCATAAAATGCTGGAAATACGCGAACATCTGAGCTGCGTCCACGTATCCTGGAGGCGACTGCTGGAAGGGATCCTCTGGAATGACCAGGTCCTGCCTCCGAGTCGGTGGATGCTTACCTCCTGCTGCGGCTACCGAGGTCTCAATACGAGCTGAGGTGGCAGGAGCTGCAGTCCCCTGGCCTCGCCGTACTGGCTGAGAGGTAGCAGTCCCCTCTATAGCATCCTCATGAATGGTACGCTGCGATCTAGTCTCTACCATCCTGATGATAGACAAACAAGAGTATTAATTTCTGAGAAAGAAGCGAAATAACAAAGGCGAACAATTATAATTCAAAGGATCAGCTGACAAAAGGATTTAGATGGCAATAAAAGAAATTTTCCTAAAGTGATTGAGCACCTTAAAATTAATGTCCTATATCCTACTGCAGGCTGTAGTGATACTCTAATTCGAATACCACTATACTTCTAGTCTAGACCTGCATGGGCCACCACTAAAAACGTGTTACGACCTGCACCCACTGTGAGGGTACGAGAACGTAACAATGCCCAGCCTACACTGCAGTATCGGCGGTAGAACGCTGTCCTAGGTCAACATCATCTAGCAATATATCTCTAAACAGTTTATACTCCCCGAATGGGGGTGACATAGCAGTAAAACTCAATCACAACTAAGGAAGAGATAGCACGATATGAAATAGAACTCAAGGAAATAAATAGATAAAAAGTAGTCTAAGATAATCTCAGCAATATCCAGAAGTACATGGTCTCAGATACAAAAAGAAAGAATATATACAACTCTGAACTCCAAATAAAGTCTAGCTAAACATGTCTCATGACTACATAAAAGATAGATAAGCCTAACTAATTTAGTCTAGGAAATCGGGGTAATATCCTCAGCTAGAGCTGGGTCCTCCTGAGGGTCCATCTCGCAGGTGTCATCTAAGGCTGCCCCGTAGTAAGTATCTAGGCAAGCCTCCTCCTCGTCCTCTGTAATATTTTCAACAGGTCCAGTCAGGACAGGAGCGAGTACAGTAAATCTCAACAGTTCATAGCAGGTTAGAAGATATAATCATGCAGTAAAGTAAGATACAAGTACTGAAAGAAGTGCAGTATGTAAACAGAGAGAGAAAGCTGTAATAGAAATATCTACTATAAATAAAGACTAACAGTGGCTAGTGAGTCAGAGTACAATATAGACATGTAAATGGCATAGGAGATTCTGATAAGACACTATGGAAGAGATTCTGATAAGATACTACTTGGGTATTATTCACATGTCTACTTCTGCTCCCCCGTACCCCCAATCAGTACACAAGGATCCAAATAGGTTATGTTATGATACTATGTACAGCCCCCGAAGGGTGGTAAGCCTCCGAAAGGTGATAAGCCCCCGAAGGGTGGTAAGCCTCCGAAAGGTGATAAGCTCCTGATGGATGGTAAGCCTCCGAAAGGTGATAAGCCTCCGAAGGGTGGTACATAGTAGTCCCAAAAATAGGGATTCTAGGAGACTCTGTGATCATAAGAGTATATGTCACAAGTGATCGAAGAACCTGTGAAGCATAGGGATACGACATGTAAGTGAAACGCACAGAACATGTAATACCCGATGCTCCCTGAGGATAACATCTCAAGTGGGGATCCGTATAGTACCAATCCGTGTGACCAACGTGACAGTACAAGTAAAGTAATTTAATACAGGAAATAATTCTAAGCAGGATATGAAATGATCAGAGAATGTACTCGCCTGGTATCTAAGTGTCCAACATGAAAGTACTATCCGAGGAGTGGTGTCTGGCTCCTAATCAGAACAGCACAAGTCACAACAAGTCCAGAATAGTATAAAGAAGTCCTACTATGCATTCTACATGATTCTAGGTCAAACTAGGCCAAAGTCAACTCTTGGTCAACTCTGGTCAACCCTAGAAGAAAAACTAGGTCAACCAAGTCTAGACTAGGTCAAACTAGTCTATACTAGTCCACATTAGCCTATACTAGGCCTAACTAGTCCAAACCAGTCTAAACTAGGCTAATCTGGCTATGCTAGTATACTAAGTCTATACAACACAAGTCAACCAACATCACCCTTCCTAGTTTACATCTAGGCCTACACATAACACATGTATACATATATTACATATATATAGTGAACACACAAGTGTATATATATATGAGACATATACACATACTTGTATAACCTATTCATCCAAGTAGGTATCCATACTAGATACCCAAAAGATACACAACCCTAATATATATATATATATATATATATATATATATATATATATATATATATATATATATATATATATATATACACATATAGCTCAACATACATATATATATATATATATAGGCAAACATTTCATATATTATATATGTATACCTACTATATACATAAACTTAACTATATGAAGACTAGGAAATTTATATACATAGAGAGAGAGGACAGTGTGTGTGTTTGACAGTGTATAGGAGAGGAAGGAAATTCAGTTTGAAATATAAAACAGTACCCCCCCTCAAACTCAGTTAATACCTTGATTCTCAGGTTTACATTCTCAGATTTTACAAGGAACTGGGAACACAACCAATCTCAGTTTAATGTTCATTAATCAACCACCCATTATCAAACCCTTCCCATCAGTCAACACCAAGAATTAAATGGAAAGGAAATCTGGAACTATCAGTTATCATTTATTCTCAGGATTTGACAGTTTTTAGGAAAAGAAAGAAATCAGTTTACAAAGTAAACAATAGGGTTTAAAACCATTCTCAGGTAATGGGAAACCATATCAGTTATTAAGAAGGCAAACATTGAATCAACTAAAATGGAAACTCAGGTTCTAGTCAACTAAAAAGGAAGGAAATCAATGCTAACCAATCCTTGGAATGAATCCCCAAGCCACTGCCCCTGGAGACTGGAATCAGTCCCAGGTTCCAGTCCCTACTCAGGTTCATACCACAAGGGAAGCTCCCAAATATCATGAGAACAATATGGAAAAACACAGGGTTGAACACATACACTCAGGTTTAGCCTAAACAACATAGTTAACCTATCTTTACATCTCAGATTTGAGAGGTATCATGGTGTATATTAAACAGGAATTTGACAGTGTAGAGTATAGGAAATGTGAACTTGTGTTCAGTGTTCAGGTTAATCAAACAGTGAAAAGAAATGATAGGCAACAAGTAAAAATTTAGCATTTAATCTAGTTAAGGAAAGGAAACCAAATCACAGTAAAAATCAGGATTCAAATACAGAAAAAATGACATGGTGCAGTCACTGATACTCAGTGTATCAGTCGACTGAAAAAGCCAAAACCACATTCGATTTTCCAAAACATTGCAACAAATCATGATGAACATTAGGTTGATATTAGTTAGGGTATAACAGTAGGTAACATACAACCCAAATGGTGTCCTAAAACAGGACACACGAGTGTCCAACACAATACAAACACCCACAGTGCAACAGACACAGAAATCCAGTACAGTATCTCGTGCGTGTCCGACACGACACGAGATGACTCGAGGCTTGGGGGCCCTCGTGTCAGACACTGCCCCCATCCCCTTGTCAAATCCCAGCTCGCCATGTGGCCTGTGCATCGAGCATGAGACCACGAGTAGCAGGGGATGCACTACCGTGCGCGCACGTGTCCACCCGCATTTGCACGTGTCCGATTCGACACGACGCGACACCAAAACCTCATCAGAAGAACAGGAATACCTAGGCAATAGTAAAACCTAATTTCCTATTTAAAAACAATGCACAAAAGAGATCGAAATGCCCTCAGTGGCATTTCGACAAACACCTAGGCTACAGTCCTGATACGTGTCCAAATGGACACAAAACTTATGATACCTGATACGAAACCTATACAGACACTTAGGGGACCCCTAGGGCTTCCTAATGATGAAGACAAAACGAAATTTCATGGAGATTTGAGAGAGTTACCTATGCTTGAACTTCTCTAGAAAACCCCTCTTTGTGAGCTTCTCTCTTGATATTCCAATCCAATCCAAACAACCTCAAACTGAGATGAGACCTTTGCAACAGTAAGAATAGTCATATTAGGACCTAATGGAATGAATTAGAAAGAAAAAGGAAGAGGAAAGGAGTTCTAGGAATTAAAATGCAATAGAAACTAACCTCCTTGAAATTAGAACTTTTCCTAAGAAAGAGGCAACCCTAGATTTTAGGAGGGTATAAATAGTGGGGGAATCCCAATGAGAATAGGTGGCCGGCCATCACTTCCTAGGGATTAGGGTTTGGTAGTTTGGGCTTGGGCCAAGTTACATAGGCTATGGCTAAGTTGAAATATTAATTGGTTCAAACTATAAGTCATGACTTATGACTTATCTAATTTCTATTGCTAATTAGGTTCTAATGACCAAACCAAAGATTAGGCTAGGTTAGACTAGAGTCATATATCCTAACCAAACTCATACTAACTAGGGTTAGCTCCTAGGTTGGTCTACAAGGGTCTAAACTAGCCAAGATCAATATAGCCCAAACAATTCCAAAATAATTCCTTAAAATTTCCAAAAATTCTAATAAATTCTAATAAATTTAAATTATCCCAAAATGACAAAAATACCCACACACTAGAAATGTGGTAGTGATAAAAGGCGCGCACAGAAGAGTCTTCCCACAGAGTTCGAGAGCATTTCTTCATCAGATCCAAGGCTACGTCCGATCGTCCAAGGAGTAAGGCAGAGCTGCCGTCGCTTTCCCGAGCCTCTACCGTCACCGCCCAGAAAAACTAAACAATTGTACTTAGATTACTGTACCTAGGTTTTCGTCCCTAGGCTTTCTTTGTATGAGAGAGTTTGTATTGTGAAATAAAAGTCCAGTCCTCCCATATAATTGTTCTGTTCTTTTATAGTCAATGGCTAACAGTACCTCACGATCGGAAGTCCCAGGGCTGCTCTGTTTTAATGTCGGCCATGTGCGGCGCTTGGCGGCCTTCGACGACATCGCGACTA
Organism: Iris pallida; assembly: GCA_029216955.1. Lineage (NCBI taxonomy): Eukaryota > Viridiplantae > Streptophyta > Magnoliopsida > Asparagales > Iridaceae > Iris > Iris pallida. The sequence continues at coordinate 17,951,808 of JANAVB010023999.1, read as the reverse complement.
CTTCAGGCGGCCAGAGGCGTGTGCGGGGTGTCGAGGAAATCGGGGGTCAGGTGCTTGGATCAGGGTGAGGTGGTGTCGATGGATTTTCTTCGATGAACTCTCATGGCTGTGCGCGTATATATCTATAGTTTAAATCCTATTTGCACAAATTCCTAACTTGATCCTGCGTGGGGATCCCTAGGGTTGATGCGAATCTATAGGATTTGAGTTGGGAAGAATTTGTTTGAGATTTGATTTGAGATTTGATTCATCAGTTGAGATTTGAATCAAATCTCGATAGTGTTCACAGAACAGAGAATGAAGGGGCTCGGGCTCCTTGCTGCTAGTCTCTCTTTAGCCTGGTGAATAGCACCTTCGGGTACTGTTCACTAGGAAATTTTCTTCTTTTTTTATATTTATTTTATAGTTATATGTATATATACTTAATACAAAAGCCTTTTTAAAAATTCAATTAAAATTATACAAAATTTTTTAAAATCTAAAATTTTATTCTACAATAATATAAAAATTATTTATGTCAATTATTTACCAAGCCATATACAATTGTTTCCTATATATTCCTTTAACTAAATTAATACTAATATTTGGAAATAAAAATTTGAGAAGCAATAATATTAATAACAATAATAATAATAATAATAGAAAGAATAATAAAGATTACAATGCAAATAGTAAATTATACTTATAGAAACGATAACAAAATAATGGGGCATTTGAGATGTACATATTACTACATTTATTACTTTCAACCAATATTTAGTTTCCAAACCAAATAAATAAATAAATAAAATTAAAACATGAAAAAATCATGATACGATTTATTGAATTCAAACAACTAAAAGTTTAAATAAAATAAAACCAGTGGTACCTACAGCAAGTATGCTAATCACGACACTTGCCTGCACTAGCCGTGTCATGTAGTCTAGTCAGTGTGCATAACCAAATTTAAGCATGACTAGGATTATATTATTAAGTAAAAATATATACTAAAAATTTATTTAAGCAATAAAGGAAAAGAAAATTCCTCCAAAATTTTAGGAGATTACATCCTACCAACTTATAAAAATTTCATCATCGAAATTAAAATAATTCTTAATATAAAAATATATTAATAAAATAGTGAGGTTGAATATGAAAGAAGAGAAGTTTTATCAAATATCAAGTCATAACTCAGTTTTTGTAAGAATGGGGGAGATAGTTATAGGAGGAATCCAAACTGGCACCATATTCTACAAGATAGGGTATTCTCAGTCTGTATGGATTATGGGTATTCAGCTTGTTCAGAGGAGTGGGTTGATATTGTATGGTCAAAAATCAAATGGGACAAAAATGGACATCTATGGTGTCTATGGTGCACATCAGCCTGGTCCTAAGCTACAAGATCGGATCCGACGTATGGGATATTAGTGGCCCACCATGGTGGTAGATACCATTGAATATGCAAGAAAGTGCAGAGCATGGCAAATCCCTGCAGATTTCATCCACCAACCATCAGAATTCTTGCATCCCTCTGTAGCATCTTGGCCCTTTGAATCTTAGGGATTGGATGCATCTGTTCTATCAATCTGCCTTCATCTCGAGGACATCGGTTTATTCTAGCTGTAACTGATTACTTCTCAAAATGGACAGAAGCTATACCCTTAGTAGAAGTCAAAACAAGCAGTGTCATCAGTTTTATTAAACATCTTACAGATTCGGTGTTCCTCAACGAATCATTCATGACAATGGACCTCAATTCTTTAGTCATAAATTAACTTGATTCTGTGACGACAATCGAATCAACAATATCGCTTCTACGGCGTATAATCCCGTAGCTTATGGTTTAGCTGTAGCATTCAACAAAATGATCATCAAGCATCTCAAAAAGGTCATTTATGCTAATAAACACAACTGGGGTGAAAGGCTTGAAAAATGTCTATGGGCATACTGTACTACCGTACGCACCCCGATTGGCTGTACACCTTTCTCTTTGATGTATGGATGTGAAGCTGTCTTGCCGTTAGAAATTTAAATTTCTTATCTGATAATAGCTATTGCCAACGAACTCACAGTAGAAAACAACGACCGTCTTTGACTTCAGGAGCTTGAAGCACTCGCTGAGAAGCGATTACTAGCTCAACAGCACATTGAGTTATACCAAGCCCGTATCTTAAAAGCCTTCAACCGTAAAGTCAAAGTACGAGCATTTCAAAAGGGCGAGCTGGTCCTTACTGTCAAACATCCTAAGACTATGACGTATATGAGCAAGGGCAAGTTCGAACCAAATGGGAAGGTCCCTACGTTGTAAGCAAAGTTTTCTTAAACGGAGCTTATCAACTAACCGGGATGGATGGCCGAATCGATATGATGCCTATCAACGACAAATTCCTGAAGAAGTACCATGTTTGAAAGTGTGTACTATGTCTTCCAAATATTGTACATACCTCAAATCTTTAAGATATTATCTTTTAATTACCACAAATAATAAATTCTCAAAAAATTTCCAGTAGAGTCTATCCAGATCTTATAATACATCTTCAATGGATTAACCAATCTACTACATCATTGCAAGCATTATCTTTTGAAACCCAGCTATTTTAAAAGATATCATATTGTTGAGTCCCAGTTAACCCAAGGATAATCAAGGGATATACGAATTCACATCCACATTACCTTTGAATTCTGTTATCTATATCGACGTCTACATTGCCTCTGATAATATCGTCCCAGAAATAATAATGTACCAAAATTATATTATGTCATGTCCACATTACATCTGAACATATATTATGAGCGTTGTTATTTTCAAGAGATACGTCCCGTTCAGTACCTCTGAACATATTTCTTATTCCTAAAAAATTGTTCAAAACAAAGAAATTATTACAGTCATTCTTATAGATAACTTCACTTTGGAGGCCGGATGCTAAGATCGGTAATCATCTTCTTCAAAGACTCAACTCTCTGCACCCTGGTTGTAATTACTCTTATCCTTGCCAAGTCTCTCATGGACTCTAGTTGCAAAGGTTATAGTGATGTAACTTGGCGTTCTATCTCTACACCCTGAACTTGGAGAAAGTCATTCTGTTGCCGAATCAGATCATCCAGACGACTTGAGGCAACTTGAGATAATTCAAGTACTTCTTTCTGACGCTTCTTAGCTGTCGTGACCGATGCATAAATCTTGGCCATTTCAGCTTCTAGCTCTTGGAGACGAGCTTGACTTTCAGTTGCTTCTTTCTCTTTCTCCGCTCCCTCAATCTTGTAAAGCTCAACGGAAGAAGTAGCCTCAGTAATGCTTGATTCCATATCTCTAGGTCGTTTCGAGAAGGCAACTATAGAATTGTTCAGGGCAACTTGTTATTCTTCATATTCATAAGCTTTGGCCTCACACTCTACATCTAACAGTCTTTGTATATTGCATCTCGTTAGTTCTTGACAAGATATGATAGGATCTTCAAGCTCATTCAATATTTGCTCTAGGAAGTTGACTCTTTCAGTATCGTCGAGACTGCGTATGGCTTCAATTGCTAAAGAAGAAGTTCTCTTTACTAAATCATAAGGATATTGTTTCTCTATGGCCATTTGTACCAGAGTGCTTAACGAAGTGAAGAAGGAACTCGTATATGTTTCGATAATGCTACTGTCATCATCGATACACCATGTGTTACCACCTCAACAGGAGCTCCTCCTTCTGCAAAAAATGGAGGAATCATAGTTTGTACGCTAAGAGATTTCGGTATAGGCATCTTTGAAGAGCTTCCTTCCATGGTATGAGTTCCCATATCCAGGGGAGCCATAGTGGAGCTAAGGCTGAAAGTAGAAGTCAATGGGACTTCAGTGATTGTCCCCATATGACCCACTGTAATCCAAAAGCAAAATCATTATATCATACAGTATCAAAGGAGCAATGGTGAATAAAGTCAGAAATTTACCTTAGCTCGGTGGCATAGTATTTTTAGATATAGCCGCTTGGCTGCTTCCAGCCTCTGAGCCTCCCAATACAAAATGGCTGCTTCCAGCCCCCGACTCAGCTTGGCCTCCTGGGCCCCCACTTCTGCCCCTTCCGTCTTAAAGACTTATTTAACAGGGGTTTGAATCCCCTCCACTTTAATGTCGGGGTTATCATCACCCCCAGCTTCTCCGAGACCTTCAACAAGGCCTTCATCATCACCTTCAGTAAGGCCTTCATCATCATCTTCATCATCATCACCTTCATCATCTGGGCTTTTATCGCCCTTAACTTTGTCATCGGAATTCTTGTCTTCCTGTGGCTCGTCTAGATTCTGATTATCATCTTTAGGGCTCCGATGGCCATCATCTTCAACGTGGTGCTCTTCACCCTTAATAGTGATCTGGCCATCCTTGGCCGTCAAGTCTTGATCTTTCTGGGTCTCTATGTGATCTTGGCTTATTCCAGCACTATGAAGATCAGAAGCAACATTTATGGGATCTTCCTCGATCAGTTTATTATAAAAATCATAGCCATCCAATGCTTCTATCATCTCTTCGTCTTTTCGAAAGAGTGTAGGAGTTTGAACTATAGAAGGAGCTGGGATATCCGGAATAAAGTCTTTTGAGGTTAATGTTTCTCCACAAACCGGGACCCTTGGAACATTATGAGTGGATGGTGGCAATGTCACACCTGCTGCATCAAGTGTAGACAGAGGAATAGTAATCTTTATGACCACTGGTTCTGAGATAGAAATTGAAGGAGTATCCGCTATAGCAGCAGAAGCTGGAGCACTGGTTGTTGGGGTTTCTTCAAATATAAATGTATATATATATCAATACCTAATGGATTAAAATCCAATAACTTTTATTAGACTGAAAGGATACGAGCATCACCTTTTGGAAACAGGGGATCTTACGATGGCAGTGATGATTCTGGTCGACCAGGAGACTGCCCTGGCACTGATGGAGTAGGCGAGGTTTCAATTTTCTGAGGCACAACTTTGGTTGCCAATAATTTTATCCTCGTTTTGCGCTTGAACGGTATGGGAGGTGA